>JAQIWG010003807.1:0-17176 GCA_034695025.1 Chamaedrilus cognettii | reverse complement strand
GGCGCATGAAAGGGACAAGAGATGGAAGGGAAAGAACTGAGAGAGGGAGAAATGCGCAGAAAAATGGAGCGAGTTTGCAGCACTAGTAATACATAGTGCTGCAAACTCGCTCCATTTTTCTTATAGTAATACATATAGCTAGCTTTCTTTTATAGTAATACATATAGCTAGTATACATAATACATATTAGCACAATTTTATATGTTTGTAACGCCTTGTGTGCGGCCCCCTCAAGGCCGGGGAACAACGAATTGACTTGCAGTCCAGTGCTCTCTGCACGAGTCGTAAAAGGCGCCTAAAGAAATGGGAGCGGTTCTGTGGCGGCCCTCTTACTCAGAACCGGACCGTAAAAACGAACAGAAAGGACTGTGTCCTTAAATTACAACCCCACGTAGTTTAAGGGCTGCACACAATCCTTAAACTACAACCCCATCCACCCACTAATTTTATACGTAGGCTGCTTTTCACGTAAATATTGTGTGAAGCAATAAACTTGAAAGAAACGGCCGACCTGCGAGAGACCGAGGTAGATGGAGACAGTCTCTGAGATGTAGAGAAAACGGCTGTCTCTAGCCAGCGCGAACGCAAACCCGTCCATCGACTGAAAGAGAGAACATTCCGTTATTTGTCAGCTGCGCTATAGTAAAACACATCAAGATGTTATATATAACCGTGGCTTAACCAAACGCCTGGCCCTGAAAAAAGCGTAGCTTTACTGAAGAAGCTCTATTTTTAGTGCAACAGCACTGCTCAGCCTTCCAAAAATCACGTTTGTGGACCACACGGCCATGCCTGCGCCACAATAGTCCTCTTTAACGCGTATAAAACTAAATATTACGTGATGTATAATTATATATCTTGTAATAGGCCCATTTAATTCATATATTCAAAAATGTCTGTCAGCAACACCCCCCCCCCCCCCCCCCCCCCCCGATCGTGAGCTCTGTACGAATAAACCTTGAATAACACACCGAAAAAAATTTGACACCCCCGCCAAACAAAAAAAACAGCGAAAAACTGGGTTACTCGAATCAACACAATCCGACGCAGACCTGTCGCCGGTGCCAACGGGGAGAATGGAATCTGCTCCAATCCTGCTTGGCTCTTGTTAATTTGCCTACCGGCCGGAGCAAATTTGCAATTTTTTTATTTTCAGAACTTCAATAAGTTCAGTTTGTGATTAGGGTTAGAGCTGCGTTATGGCTAGCAAGATAGGGTCAGGGCCACGTTAGGGTTGGGACTAGGTTACCGTTAGGGTTTGCTCAAGCCTGCTGATTTGATTTTAAAATTTGGTCCAGCCGATATGCAAATTAGCTGGAGCAAAGATGGATCAGCGCAGATTCGATTCTTGCCTGCTGTCGCCTTTCGGCCGGAAGTAGAAAATCCACTTGGACTAATTTCTGAACGCAATCGAACGAGATTGGCGCAGGAATCGAATTGGTAGAGTTATGCGCCGGTGATCAGTCTAGGCTAAATCAGATTGTGTCCCAGCGCTTGCGTAAGAAAGTAGTTCGCACATTAACTGACCTTGATATTGGCACGGATAATTTTCTGAGAAGATTCCTATCATATAAGCCCGGAATGCTTGGCTAGGCATTGACTCCAAACGTTTCATATACAAATCCAAGCTTCATAAATCAAAGCTTTTTCATAAATCAAGCATTTTCATAATTCAAGCTTTCATAAATCAAATCCAAGCTTAAAATACGGTTGCATCATCCAACCGGGGAAAACTTTCTCATAAAACACCTAGATGTTCACAGAGAAAATCTGGATATTTATTCGAAACTGGCATAAAGCATCCAAAATTATTCAATGCTAAAGCGTGAAGAATGAAGATGGACGAAGTTCAACACCCCAACGCCCCAACTTCCAAGGAAATCTAAATTGCGAGTGTCGCATACCATTTCATTTTATCTCCCGCATGTAGACATGAGCACATAATTGTGGACGTGTAATGTGAACACACCCAGGCCTATTGCGATGGAACTTAAAGGCGCGATGCAGACACAGGTTGTAGTTACATATATCCGGAACACGTATGCATGTATATACACCTACAATTTGAAACTCAATTTGGAAAAGATGCGTTTTCACACCAGAAAGAAACAAAGGGAGACTTGAACAGGAGCGTAGATGGAGGGGGACTCCCACTAAGCTCCTGTTCCCCCTCTCACTACGTTCCTGTTCAAGCCTCCCTTTGATTCCTTCTGGTCTGAAAACGCTTTTTTCCCCCCGTAAATGTACTTTTTTTCTCACTGACAGATAAATGGCATAACTGACCCGGCCTTTGTTCCATCTTCTCCTATCCTCCTCGTCTAAATGACATCTGCATGTTGCCCATGACGAGGGGAGGTCCCCGATGGCGTCTTTTGACGCCGAAACGGACTATAAACCCATTATTATTATTATTATTTTTATTATTATTATTATTACACGTAGGTACCTGGAGAATGTGCGTCCCTTGGTAAGACTCGAAAACGTCGTTGAGTTGACCGGGATGCGTAGATCCTCGCTGCGGCCCGCCAGCGCAGCTAGACCCGCCTGTTCAACGCGGAATTGCATCAATCATGGTAAATATACACTATGGTACAAATTACTGATAATAATACAAATTAGTCATAGGTCTATCTCTCTCTTATACTTCATCATACTGTCTGGAGTGGCAAATAGAAATGTCTCTCTCTTTAGTTGACTATGGAAATCAGTCTCTTACAAAGATTTGCGACCCGCGGATACTCAAATCGGAGCAAATTGATAGCCTGTAGGCCTACGTTAGATGTGATATCTTTTGCTCGGAAAAATAAGTCCAGAAACCGGAGAATACGACTTGCCGCATGCTCATATTTTGTGTGAAAATGTTTGTCAAGATTCCACCGACATTCAGCGCCATACGATCGTCCATACACTTATCGCGTCGCAAACGTTTTCAGCGTAGGTCCTATTATGCTTCTATTATACTCCTATTATACTCCTATTATACTCCTATTATACTCCTATCATACTCCGTTTTCAGAGTAGGTCCTATATTATACTAATAGCTTGAATACTAGCATCAAATAAATGCTCAACAAACAAAAGATCAACGCTGCTATACTAGCTGCTAACTAAACAGTCCAATCGGCGGACCTAATTGCCTATGATGTGTTCAAAGCTTTGCTCTATGTTTTCATGTTAAGCAAGTTACATTCTCCTCTCCATTCCCATTCAGCATCCTTGATGCAATGCGACCCGTGGCCGTCAGGCGGTGATTAGACATGATCAGATTGCTCTTCGTTTTCATCAGGCGAGCCACCACTAACGACGCCACGAACCATGCTAATGACGTCACGAGCAAGGGTTAATGACGTCATCCACGCCAGCGCGCACAGCCACGGCCTCAGGATCAAACACGGGCCTACTCAGAGTTCGAATTTGCAAAAATCAACTAACAAAATGGCAGGAGTGGAAGATCTAAGGGTGGATTCTTTCGTCCGAAGACCGTCAGTGTCAATTGAGTTTTGAGCGAGAAAAGTGAGGAGAGGATGAAATGCGAGGTGAATCAGAGACGATCAAGTAAAGGGAGCAAATCAGTTTTAATGAAGCATCTGAAATGCCTCACGATAAGAGTAGGCTAATAGACTAAGGCCAAGTTGTTCAATTGAGAGTTATTTGGTTTTAAATAATGACAGAACAAAAATGACGTCACGATCCAATCAGATCGCGCAAATTCGATCCAGGATTGTTTGAATAACACGCCAATATTGGGAAGTTATTCAAATAATTCTGGATCGTTCAACTATGGTTCAAATAACTCTCTATTGAACAACTCGGCCTAACACACCGTAAGTAAAAAAGAGCGTCACCAAATTCACGAGCGTAACTTTGTCAAATGCTGACCGATTTTCAAAATCCTTTCACGACAAAAATGAGGATTAAATTTGCAGCAAGTTACGTAGGCCTATATTAATTATTGACGAAAATTTGGTTCAATGATGTTGTTTTGCATGCGATTTTTAGGCATGGATATAGCTACATTTAGTTCTACACTAAAAAAAATTACAGGAATAGGTCCACACTTCGCAGTGTCTTACGACTTTGCCAAGAATCTCTGGGTTGCAAACCAATGGCAAGTTCCCCGGCTTGCATAAGTCTATTTCGTATTGGCTACGCACCGTCAATGAGTAATGACACTAAAATATTGTCCAGTGGCCTTCAATCAATGCCTCTCGCACTTTTAGCCTACAAACATTCGTCGTCAGATATTCAATTGATAGCCCAGCTCCATCCAATGCAATTCAATTACATTCTAACCCAATCGACCGACCGACCGCCATGCCAGGCAGGCCCAAGACGCATCTGTAACAGACCAGTCAGAAGATGCGGTTGAAAACGCGAATTGTGCGTTTGAAATGCTGGTGTTTTAAAAGTTTTTTTCAGACACAAGTATTCAAAAACATCGTGTGGCAGCTCAAAAGCGAGATGGGAACTAATCGCTTTTCAAATGCGAGATGATCGATTCTATTGTAGGTGAGTAAAACGCTTGTGTCCCATGTATACAAACATTAATTGATAATTGGACTAGTTCACTTAGTAGCCTGTTTCTCGGCTATATAACGTATTTATGTTTTCCTAGTTTCTTTTGTGTACTCACGTTTCAGTTGTAAATTCAGAACATTTGTTACTTTTCTTCCATGAAATTTATCTTGCCTTAATTCATGTATTATAGGGTTAGGCTAAGGTGTATGCCTTTTCGTTGAGTTTCTACTTTAGCTTGACCTTGTTACTTCGTTTTGTGAATTGATTCTTGTAATGACATTTGTGATGATGTAATAAGTGTAAAAAAAAGCATCAGAAAAGTATCGCGTGCAAGAGCGAAGCCAAGGGGTTTTAGGTTTTCTTAGGGTTGCTTGAACAACCCCACTTTAAAAAATTTAACACACACATACATGCATTGTACAGAAACGTCAAATCTTTTTAATGTGGAAAGATTGTGTAGCATCGCCTATCTTAAATTAGGCTATATGCAATTATCTCATGTGAACTAAGAAGAATGTGGCTGCATATTCCTTGGCGGAGTCTCAGAGTCAGCACTCTAAAAGACACAGAATTCAACAGAATAATGTAACAAGAGCTCAAGAGTAGGCCTTCGCGAATTATATTCATCTGTGAACTTTTCAGAAGCGAAAAACAACCCCAGTTTATTTTAGTGGCTTCGTCTTTGACCGCGCGGACAAGCGTGCGTTTTAAAATACACCAGATTTGAAGTACATGTACAAGCGTTTCGAAAGCAAGAGTTTCAAAAGCGTCGTCTGGCCCGGGGGTTAGGTTTATAAAGTTGCAGGCACTAGCGATGTGGAGCTAAGATAATAATTAGGAGCCGCGCACTGCGCTCGCGATCTCTTCCATTCTCCTGTCAACTTGCAACTGTGCATGAAAGGTGCGAGTGTTTCAAACCTAACTTTCCTTCCAATTTGGGGATTGAAAAACCTCAAATATTAAGATTTCAAATCTTAAATATTTTTATTTAAGGGCGATTGTTGCAAATCTTATAGGCCTACAGATCCTCAATAATTAAAACCATGAAATTACAGCATTAAAGCCGTAACTAAATTCGGACACAGGGTCAACCCCCGATCGTGACTTTGTAATTTCTGAGTCCGATGGGATCTCATAACGTGCAATTGTGCGAAATTTCGCGATGGACTTTTTTGTACGTAAATGACAAATCTGGTTTTGGGAGTTTAACGAACGTGTGTAGAAACGAAGACTATTACAGTCCCGTTCTGTGCGGAGCGTCTCGCACAAACCGCTCCCCCTTCTTTAGTCGCCTTTTACGACTTGTCGGGGTGCTCTGGGCTGCAAGCCAATTGTTATTTCTCCGTCTTATGTGAGTATTATGTCAAAAACATTATGTCAATACATGTCGAATAAGCATTAGGGGTACAAGAAATGACATGCTGCGGTTGTAGGATAAAATGTATTAATTAAAACATCCACAGCTGCTGTTGTAAATCCCTGAACACCAGCCGCGGTCAGTGACAGCCAATGGGCGCTCAGCGCGAGATCGAGGCCGGGTCAAGGGTCACGCCGAAATTGGCGTCACATGACCTCTAATCGACACGGGTCATCAATGATCGGACCCTTTCCAGGGCGGCGACTCCGCGGAGCCATTGGTGGTTACCAGGGTGACCTCAAATATTCCGGCTAATTGCGAGAAACTGCTCCCAGTTGTATAAACCCTTAAGTATAATCATTCGAACAACGAGCCCCAATCTATGGGCTAAGAATAATTATGCGGATAGCGAGCGAGTCCTAATGACGTATGGTTCTTGTCATTGGTCTGCTACAAGTCTAACTGCTGGTTGCTCGACCTCAATTTAAGTGCGATTTAATTTTGTAGTCCAAATTAGCCAATGGAATCGTTGAGAGAATTGTATCAAATAATTTGATTGGTTAGTTTGGACCACAAAACTAAATCGAACTTAAATCGAGGTCGAGCAACGAGCAGTTAAAAATCTGCATTCTGCACCGTCACTAAAGTACAAAAACGAGTAATGTTAGAGGGCACTCACTACCAATGTGACTAACCAATGTGACTAATCAATGTGACTATTAACCAATCGCAGTGTCTAACCAAGCCAGTATAGACATGAATATAACTTGGATGGGCCTGTACGGCAGTATCAACGACGGCTGCAACTTGCCAAACTAATGCATGATTTATTCATTAATAATTTAGGAAGAAATTCATTACCCAATTTCAATGTAAAAAATTAATGTCAGGCATTTTAAAAAGAAAATTCATAATGTAAAGGAAACTCGCTCGGACTGCAGCAGCGCCGCTGGCGCTCTAAAAATGTGGGTCATCAAGATTTAACACTCAACAGCGTGATAGATCGCTATTGGAGGGTAGCGTATCGTGCCACTTGGTCGCAAGAAGCGCCACGCGACACCACGCCCGTATTACCGCTACCATTGACTGTCCCACACACTGGAGCTATAGGATATTAATCTTCAAGAAGTATTGAATTGGACATTTCCCGACGCTGTTGCCTTGTGGAATCTCAGTGTCTCAATCTCAGAATCTACATGGCAAACTACTGGAATTGTTTATCATAAATTATTTCCGAAAGGCAGAAGCTCGTCGCTCTCGCTCTCCAAGGAAGACAGACACAATAATCTCCAGACTTCGTCTACGAAATTGCTCCAAAATAAATACTTGCTCAAGATTTGCCTTCATCAGACATGTCTCTGTGATTTCTGTTTAATACCTGAAACAGTTGATCTTTTTTTTCAGTGTGGTAATCATAAAGAACTTTATACCTTATTGTTGGGATCTGCTAGTGCACTCGGTCATTCCCCATCTACGGATCGTTTTCTGTCATCAAAACCTTGTTTGGCTATAATCTACCCTTATATCTGTTCTAAAGCAATTCGCATTTAGATCCTTAAACCAATACACTGCCCTTTCGATGTCTTATCATACCCAATGTTTTCCTTTACACTACATCCTGTCTCCTTTCTGACTTTACTACTACTCTGACTGGTTGCTGATCGCCACGTAGCGTAGGTCACCAAACCGTCACCTACGATTCAAGCAAACGGTGTTTTTCCATCTCCGTTTGCATGGCATATTCATGGTGCGTTAAAAGTGCGATATGCACGATCACTGATCACGATCACTGATCACTGATCACGATCACTGATCACGATCACTGATCACGATCACTGATCACGATCACTGATCACGATCACTGATCACGATCAATATACCAAAAAAGTTTCGAACGAAGAAGGGGATCTAAATCGCACGCGAAGCACGGATGGAAGCGCGCCATTGCATCAGCCGGGCTCCATTGTTATTTTAAAATAGACTGAAAGCTGCGCCATTCTCTGATTCATATGCCGTGAGTGCGTTGTGCCCTTTCCGGATGAACTTTGTTGGTTACGTTGTATTGATGTTAAGAAACTAGCGGCCGTTCGCTTTTGTTGCAGTCGGCTTGTTTTGTGGTACCGTACTGCGAATTGAACTATGAAAGCGCGCTAGAAGCGGTGGATATCGCGACAAGACGCTCTAGAAATTGGCCTGTATACTATTTCGTTATAATCAATCAAGGAATAGAGAACAACAACTGGAACTCTGTATTCTTCTCGGCGTCGTTGGCAGTACGGACTCTTCAAAGCCGCCATCTTTGCGCTCGGGTTTACTTAGATAAAGGCTTGCGTTTCGCCAACAACACGTGCAGTTGCAACAAATCACCATGCGCGTATAAGATAACTAAATCATACAAATACACTATTTAAAAGTAAAAATAAAAAACAAATATAACATTTTTAATTGAACCTATCTACACGCATGTAGAAAGTTCAGTAGCCTACTTTTGTTGCAGTTGGCCGCCCTGCCGGGGGAGCAGGGGTCGGCCGCCCCCCATGCGGGCTCCCCCCCCGCCGAGAAGTCCCTCAACTTGAGATAGCTGATGGCCAGCCTCACGATGGAAGCCTTGTCGAGCTGGCTCGCTATGGCTGCCGGCAGGGGCAGCAGCTTGGCGAGCTCGTAGAACTCGTAGTTCTCGCGGCCTCGTCTGGAGCGAGCGGCGTCGCGGGATTTCTCTTTGCGCTGCTCCACCAGGCTGCAACACGAGCGAGAAACGAGAAAATATATATTATGGGGTTTTAAGATAAAGCGTTAGGATATTTAACTGAAATTAAAGGTGGAATTACATTGGATCTTACGAAACCATGCAATGGCGGCGCGAGGTCTAGCGGCGACCGGGGACAAAAGGTAGCCAAGGACCAGAGAGCGGGGAGGTATATTTTAGAGCGCCCACCCCCCCCCCCCCTCCCAAGATAGAGGAGGGCGAGATTAAGATATTGCGCCAAGATTAAGATTTCGGCAGCCAATCGCTTAAAATAAATCCTAGATTAAGGAAGGACTCTGTGCGCTGCTTGGGCAAGATGACGTCAGGCTATCAGGTCGTCATTGTAGCGAGTGGTTCAAAGCGCCAATTTTAAGATGTGAAGCTGAGACAAATTGAGACAAGCTAATCAATCGATAAGTGAATGGAATTACATGCATAACAAATCGGGAGTCAATTTCTGAGAATTACAAATAATCGCAATTGTTCTAGGCCTATGGATATTAACTTAAACCTTTTTTTACACAAATTCAAAATAAATTTTGAACGACACGTTTTCACTGCGTATTTTTCAATTCTTTCCCCAATTTGTGTGTAGGCCTTAGAATCCCTTGCAAATTGTAACGACCAAGCTGACAGCTACATGTGGGATAGTGGACTCTGCAGTGCTTGCAGGGAGCATTGCGCTCAACGGCGGCAATCAAATGGATCAACGACCGGAAATTGTGCAACAAAACCGCGAACCACGGCGTGATATCTAGCCACACTACTGCAGAGCAAAGACTGCGGAACAAGATCTGGACGTTACATTGTGCGAAGTCAAATTGGGCTCATCTATCCACATTTTTCACTCGATTCGTTAGTGAATAGGCCTAAACATTTTCAGCAATCAGCATCGTCTAAAACATACTGCTTTCGATGCAGGTGCCTTCACGTACAGGCCAACAATAATCAAGGACACTGCAAGCCGTTAGAGCCGCATGTATGTATGTATATGTATGTATGTATATTGCACTTTTAGCGCACCATGAATATGTCATGCAAACGGAGATGGAAAAACAACATTTGCTTGAATCGTAGGTGCGGGAGAAGTGCAGCAGACTCATGGCCGCAACAACCTATTGGGACCACGGGACGCGTCCCCCCCAACTTTTGGAACATAAATATTACCCAGCCATTGGTCCCCCCCAACTTCTGAAACGTTGTTGCGGCCCTGAGCAGACTACATACAGAAAGCGGACTTGAAAGCATGTAATATATCAATGATGATCTCAATGTAGCATTTGATTTGAAAGCGTCATAAATCGCTGACTCATACTGCTGCGAAACTAATGATCATTACTACGCAACGTCATGCCCATGCGTTTAAATGGCTAGCATCTGAATTTGACTCGACTTTTTAAAATTCACCGGGCATAGGCTATAGATTGCGTGCACGGCTATACTATAACGTGCCTCCGATGAAAACATCTACAATAGTCAGTTAGAAAGTTCTAGAAAATATTGGCTCCGTTGCTATCCTATATAATGTACCGAACCCATCGCATTTATATACCAGCGTAATGATAGTACTATGAAAGTGGCCATTGGTGAGCGCCCTACGGACTGATGTCGCAGCGCAAGTCGTGAAAGTTGTCACGCGCTGAAACGCCCCGCGTCGCCGCGTCGTTAGACAATTAGCTAATCGACGCCAGCTGGCGCCAGGTGTCGATATACTTTCGACCAGCGTTACCACTCCCCGCCAGTGAGCGATAATAAGCGTGGCAGAGGCGTTGACTTGTGACGCAATGCACTCAGACCCCAGCCTGACTCCCCGCCCCTCGTGCGGATAATAGGCGTGAAAGGACACCAGACTAAATCAATTATGGCCGCCGCATTTATCTACACGGTGTTTTAAAAAAACCGGAACCTCTGGCGTTAAACGAAGACTTAATGGCGTCGGCAATATGTCGCATATTTTCACGAAACTTACCGAGATTAGCGACGAAGTATTGCTGATCAAATTTCATTTACAATTGTTGCAGAATAATTGTTGTAAGGCAATGTTGTGAACGCTCCGCTAATACAGCTCATGCCAGGCTGATAAAAGACACCCTAAGACTTTATACCATCAACAATTTGTGACAATAACGGTGCAGTAAACGTTTACCATAAAATCTGGTTGGAGATGCACCCTTAAACTCTCAAGTTCTCAACCCCCTGCAGGCCGGGGAACAAAGAATTGGCTTGCAGCCCGGAGCTCCCCGGGCGAGTCGTAAAAGGCTAGGAAGGGGAGCGACGAAAGAGGTTACGAAAGAGGGTTCTGTGCCGCCTCTCTAGCACACTGCACAGAACCGGACTGTCTGTGCTACACACGGTCCTAAAACTACAAAAAAAACATGAGGGCCGAAACTCTCAGAAAACAAGCCGGCAGTATTTGATTGATCGATCGACTGACAGATAAAACACTTACCCTTCGAACTGCCCCCCGCCGGTGTGCCCGGCTGCCGTCGCGTAGCAGCCCGATCCCCCCAGGGACCCCCCGGCCCCCGCGCGGCCCTTGAGCCCCGCGTAGTCGACGGGGCGCCCCCCGCAGAGGGAGAGGGACAGCTGCTGGGCGGCCTGGAGGGGCCCTGGGCCCCCCACCAGGGCGTGCAGAACCCCCGCAGGGTCCCCGTAGTGCCCGTCGGGAGTGGGGGAGGAGACGTGAAGGCAGTCTTCCGTCCACATTATAGACAGATTGAAGCGTGGAGGAGCTGTGTGGCGCGTCGGCGCAGTGGATAGCGTGTTCGCCTCTCACGTGAGAGATCGCGTCTTCAAATCCGCGCGCTGCCGAACGATAGTTCTAACTTCCATGTGTTGAGGAGTCGAGCGGGAAATGGACCACTATTGTTCATTGTTGAACCGTCAGTTATTTGTAAATATAAAAAGGTTGATACTCATACAATCCGCGCATCGTCCGATGAACCCAGCATCGAGAAAACCTGTTGGAAGTTCCGAGCTCTTGATGTTATTATATCTGCACATGACGCGGTCACATCTCAAAGTCGACTGCAGCTTTGTCAATTAATGACGGCAGTGTCAATCGCGAATCTGAAACATAACCAGGGATAACTTTAGTAGGGGTAGTACTCCACAAGTTTGTATGGGCTGAACTGAGCTCTGAATATAACAGAACATTTTCAAAGAACATTTCATAGAACATTTCATAGAACATTTCATAGAACATTTCATAGAACATTTCATAGAACATTTCATAGAACATTTCACAGAACATTTCATAGAACATTTCATAGAACATTTCACAGAACATTTTCATGCTGCAGCAGCAAGAACTCCAGCAGAAATTAGATGAATTTATATATAGCCTAACATTCAGCTAGAATTAGTTGAATTACGCCAGTACGAATCCATCATTTTAACAGATATTAAAGACTAGTTTGTCCAGAAAGAGTATCATGTTCTTCAAAAGCATTGTCTCACTGCATGACGCCTTAGACGGCCTAAGCCGATGACGCCTCCCGCTATTCATGAGTCATTATTTACACGCGAGGCGGAATGAACTGATTCTAGGTATCTAAGCCAAACTATCCCTGTAGATTGCGTTTTTTGACAAAAATGTCCCCATCTCCCATTATGAAATGCGTCATTCTATTCGAAATATATCCAAGTATCTGGGGATTGAGCGAGAAATCTGATCCAATAATCACTGAAATATCCTTAAATCTAGTGATATATTCCTAGCCGTGGTATCGCTTCCTACAACGCCTCCGTTTAAAGTGAAGTCCTTATTTCACTCGCGGCGAAATGAAAAATCCCGACTATAGTATCCCGCGAATCCGATTTGTGTATCCATCCAGCCCGCCCGCTGCGCGCCGCCACGCTGCCGGAAACGGTTCGACGATGATTTTAATCTTTTGCTCGTCGTTCGACAGGAGGCGGGGCGAGACGCGAGACTCGCTGCTATTGGAGAACGAGCGGACTCGTGGCGGCAATGCTGAATGAGAGCGAGATGACGCGTACTGAGCACAACGGAAGGGTCTCGGGAGAGAGTGGTCGACAACCAATCGGCGGATAGAATAGAGCGGATGGATCAGCTGGCTGGAAGTGTTTGATGGTTCTTGCAGTCTTCAACTGTGCATAGACCATAGTATAGTGTACATTCACAAGCGAATTCACACTTGGCCTTGGTCTCGGTCTCAGCCTGAGTGGACTGGGGATGATGCCGTTTCCGGAAGGGCGTCCCCGATATGGTCGTCAGACTATGAAACGGACGACAAACTCATCACTATTGTTATTTTTCATCATCCAATTCTTTGAGTGATATGCATTCAGTCTCCTATACTCTTGCAATGTTCATTTATCTAGTAAAGAATCAAAATAACGGGTTGATAAATGGAGCAGAAAATCCAGAAATGGTGTGGCCATCTCTCGCTAAGACCACAACTGAGTTTGTTGCGCTGACCGATTTGCTAGTATCGGTTAATACCTCATTGGTATTGCTGCCTTATAGTCAAGAAAATGATCAAAAAGGCTTCAAAAAGCGCAATCTTGCTAATGCATTTCAAATACAATATCCGACTAGGGGTCGCAAAGTCGCAAAGTCTTGAACTCCCAAAGTCCCAAAGTCCCAAAGTCTCAAAGTCCCAAAATCTCAAAGTTCCGAAGTCCCAAAGTTTCAAAGTCGCTAAATCCATTTAAACGAATATATCTAACTAGGGGCTAATAACCGTCCAGTGTTCGAGTCCAAGCAGCCAGAGGGAATTAGACCTCTAGCTCTATAGCGGTCCAGCCCCGGCGCACACCTCCTATAGGCCAAATGAGGAGCACTCGACCCTCCACAGGTGCTTTTTTCTTTGGAGGTGGGGGAGTTGAAAATTAAGATGGGAGAGTTGAAAATGCCATAGAAAGCTTGGGGAGTTGAAAAGCCTAAAAAATCGACCCTCACGAGTTTTTTCTTTGGACGTGGGGTAGCTTAAAATTGAGGTGCGGGGTTTTAATCTACACCCCCCCCCTCCGCCTCAGCCCACGTCAATCCAAGTCCTGTTCCAGCGTCCAGAGATTATAAGGGTGCAGAACGAGACTAACCGATCATCAAGAGACGCTCGATCGGCGCAAGAGGGGAATTACGGACGCTCATCGAGACAGAATTCAATCAGCGCCCCCGGTCCCGATCTGTCGCCGAAATTGATTCAGTTTGGGTGAGTGTGTGGATTGATGAGCTTCTCGCCATACACACAAATAAAAAAGACGCGAAATGACAGTAACAATGGAACTAGCCGACATGCAACAAATTTTAAAATTTATTTAGGAAAAAGTGCTTTCATGCGAAAGCAATGATTTTCTAGCCGGCGTTATAATTCATTCTGTCGTTTATATGACAAAATCCGATGCAAATTGATGCCTATATATAGGCGTACATGGTAGGCCTATTCTCACCATGATAGAAAAATGCTTTCAAATTGCAAAGAATTTTCATTCAAAGCATAAAAATAACAGACATTTTTGCGGTGCGATATTTTCAGATTGGATTATATTTTCCCTGAGCTCAATAAAAATCAAAATTGTCTGTGGTATAGCTTAATATTTCATGTTTTAACTTTAACGTACCGATATTTAAAGATTCAGGTAATTGGACCCTTAACAGCCAATCATAATTGTAGTCGTATAATAGTCGTATAAAATGTCACAATTGCATTCAACGTCATTCATTACAAGTTAGCTTGCATTCAGGGAAACATGCTAAATATTGATTTTACCACAGCATTCGATAATCACGATCATATTGAAGGCTACATTTCAGCCGTAGGCTATACACAGCGCAAAAATTATCCACAGAATTGAATGTGACACCGTACAACAAGGAATTTTGAAAGAAGTTTTCACTGGTGGAGAAATTTTGAAAAAGGGCATTTTTTGCGCGTAATTTTAAGTCAATAGATTTTAATTATTTGAAGCAGTCAAAATAAGGCAATTAACATTTTTACAGAAGTAAAGTATTGCACTGAGTATTGCAAAGTCGAACACGTTATCCAGTTCAACAAAAAACTAGTGGGCAAAATCCCTGGTGGGGAAAAGGCAAGGACTGGTGGGGAATTTGACAGGGCTGGTGGGGAATTTCCCCACCAGTTACCATGTTAAAAAATGCCGCCCTGCCGTGCACGGGAGCTAATATTTGTCTAACAGTTCTCATTTGTAGCATGTTCGCTTTAATCCCCGCCGTTTCTCTCTCGGCAAGGAACCTTCTTGCTAAGCCGACAGACCGCGGGATACCGCAGCGGCGCTAACGGAGCGCCGCGCCGCGCTAAGCCGCGCAACACGGACATATTAATAAGCGAGGATTTGGCTGCGAAGGCAATCCTTCAACCGGTAATATCAGCCTATACCGGAAGACAAATGAACGTTCAGGTTGTCGACCGGCGATGTAGTCATTGTAGACATTGGGTCATTTCAAGTCCACAGTGTTACGATTGAGTTGGAGTTGAGTTAACGTTGTGCAAGTTAGATTCACATTCATATTCACATTCGGAATAACATTATAATGTCAAAATCGACGGAAAACGGCAAAAATGTGAATATGAATGTGAATCTAACTTGTATAACGTTAACTCAACTCTAACTCAATCGTAACACCGTGGACTTGAAATGACCCGTTGTAGCCTACAGTACTAACATAATACACGGCTGGACGTGCCCATTATGCAAAACAGACCCACACGCACACAACCACACATCTCTTCAACTGCCCGCAAGTAAACACAGCACTCAAATCCATGAATCTTGGACAAACCCTGCGCGAGCGGCTGCTCTGCTGGACACATGCCATGGGTGAAATTCGGGCATGGCAACCACGGATCCGGATGAGGTCGTCACCACTAAACGTTAAGATGTCCCCGGTTTAGTACTTTAGGGCCTCCGTCACTCATATTCTATATGCGAAATAGACACGTAGAAGCCTCTAAGTCGATAGGCCATATAGCACAACTTAATGCTGGCGACACAAACAATTACACTACAGTAGATATTATCTCAGAGGTAAAAAAAGCTGTTACTCAACACATATAATTGGGTTCTGTAGCATGAATACTTTACTCGAAATGCAAATTAACTAAATTATATCACAACGCTAACAGTTCTTATACTGCCCACAGATAAACGCAACACTCAAACCCATGGATCTTGGACAAACCCTGGTTATTATTAAATTAAGCTGTTTACTAACGTCCAATGAAAACAATAAGACCATCAGTCGATAATACTTTATTGAAATCGAATAGGCTCACCTGTGAAATCTATTGAAAATCGACCCTATCCAGTTAAGCCTAATTAAATACGTTGTTCTTTCTAACCTCCTAACAAGGTATTACTTACGGCTACAACCAAGGCAAGGTACTGCAGTCCGTGCAACAGTTGGCCTAGCCCACTGTATACGCCAGCAGCCTACTTCACCGCTGTCCCGTGCGGCCCTACGTCTCAGCGCAGCGACTAATCCGAGACGACTAATGTTCGTCGCCGCCGAGAAGTCGTGGTGTTAAGCAAACAACCTGCGCTCGAACCGCTTCTCTTTCAATCGCATTGAATAGCTGCGCGGCGCCTCCCCCCCCCCTCCTACCCCCCTCGTTTGCCCCCTCCATTCCCTTTATAGAGGAATGGAGCAACCCATGCGCGCTCACGCGTTGAAGATCTATGGAGAGATCCTCAAATCAAATAGATTAAGGACGTAGGCTGAGTTTTTCCATCAAGTGATAAAATTTAATCCGAGGTCGTGACGTCATCACACCCAATGAGCCCGCTGAACGCTTGATCTATGGTTAATTTAGCGCCATGTTATTGATTTTGACTGAATAAATCTTGGATTAAAATTTTAACACTAGATGAAAAAACCCGGCCTAAGTTTGTCACATTTTTGATCTAACGATGATACGAAATGATACGATTGATACGCGAAAGGGATAAAAACTTCGATGACAGTTTTTTCTGTCATCGAAGTTTTTATCCCTTTTGCGTATCGGTATAGCTGCTCCCATCAAGGATTGAGCTCAACAAGACCATTCAACGTAGGACTCTAATAATGGTCTTACTGAGAGCAATCGTTCATGTGAACGGCTATTGTCTTAGGCCGTTCTTAACATTTCTGACAAACAATTTTTAGACAAAATTGTATGACTTTGATCTTATTTAGGCCTATCTTCTCATTCATGTTTTCGATTAAGAATTTTTATGAAGTATTCTCAGCCCTTGCACATCTTGTGCCCAACGGATGCGCCTAAAAGTGAAAAACAGAAAAAAATAAAACAATTTTTTGTAATGCCCCCTAATTAAAGATCTCCGCTCCAAACATTTGAAAACGAGTCTCCCGCCGCCCGGCCCGTGCGCGCAGGCTCGCGCCCAGAACGCATAATCAGCGGTGGGCCACTCTGCGCGGGAAGCCGTCAGGCGTGTATAACTATTCCGGGTAATGACCCGCAAATTGCTCCCCATTCAGGCGCTAAACAAGCCGCACGCCTCGGCTATACTTTTAGGGGTGGGTAGGATCACAGGCGTAACGAGCGGGGGGGGGGGGGGGGGGGGGGTAAAAC
>JAQIWG010003806.1:0-17176 GCA_034695025.1 Chamaedrilus cognettii | reverse complement strand
TGTAAAATTCATGTGTTATGCAAGATCTTATTGTCAATGTTTGTTGCCTTTGTGACAGGGAGCGCCGGGGGATCGAGGTTCAGCGGGGCCCGACGGGCCGGCTGGGCCCCTGGGGGCCCTGGGGGAAAAGGGCCCCACTGGCCTCTCTGGAAGCAAAGGCCTTCAGGTAGGAATAGATCGCTGCATATCATGTTGTCACAGTTTTTGTTTTGTCCAACACCGTTTTAAACTACGTCGATAGGTTTTACATAATTTTTTATTTTGTGTAGCAGTTTTTGTTTCAACCAACACCTTTTTAAACTACGCCATTTGTTTTTACATAATTTTGTATATCTTATAAAATCAATGAGTCCAGAAAAATCAATATTCCGCATCGCTTCTCCACGTTTTAACTTAAAAATTACCCTTAGTCCTATTTTGTAAAAAATAATTGAATCAGTATTGCTTTTGAAATACTCTAAGTTTATGTGCACTGACGATTTACAATTTGGCTTCAAGAAAAACTTAGGATGTAGCAATGCAATCTCTGCTTTAAGACAAGTCGTCAATTATTTTAATGAGCGAGGAAGTAATGTCAATATCGCATCGCTGGATGCTTCGAAAGCGTTTGATCACGTTAATCACTATAGTCTCTTTGCAGCCTTAATAAAAATTGGCATACCTGCTACTTTTATAAATGTTATTGTGAACTGGTACAGTAAACTTTCTTGTTGTTAGATGGAACTGATTTATATCGGCGCCATTAGCGGTGCTGTGTGGTGTTAGACAGGGCGGGATCCTCAGTCCAATTCTATTAAATGTACATGTAAATTGTATAATCAAGCGATTACGTAAAGAAGATCGTGGCTGTCATTTACACAATATTTTTATTGGTTGCATTATGTATGCAGATGATTTGTTATTAATATCAGCCTCTGTGCATGATTTACAGAAGATGATTGACTCCTGTGGAACAGTAGGTCATGAGTTAGGAATAAATTTCAATGTTAAAAAATCTGCATGCGTGACGATTGGTCCGATTAAACTACATCCTGTTGCGCCAACGTCTATTAGTGGATCCGCTATTCAGTGGATCGATAAGATTAAGTACCTAGGTTTAATCATATCCTCAGGGAAGCGTTTTATTGTTGATTTTAAGGACACTCGACGTAAATTCTATAACTCTAAATACAATTATTAGTAAATGTAAATATACATCTGACATTGTGAAGTTACTAGAGCGTCAATACTTACCAATATTGTTATATAGTATTGAATGTTTGAAGTTGAATATTGTGCAAACTAAAGAAATTAACAGTTGGTGGAATGCAATGTATAGAAAGATTTTTGGTTTCAATAAATGGGAGTCAGTGAAAGAAGGTATGTGCCTTCTCGGTCGTCTTGATGTGCTGCATATGGTTGTTACACGCTGCCTGAAATTTATCAAAAGAGTCTCGGAGTGTAACAATACCGTTATGATTGACTTAATGAAATATTATTTGCATGGATCTGAACTGAAGAACTTAGAAGACCAGCTCAGTCTTACATTATGCTGGTCGCCTGCAAAAATTACAGCATTGACTTATGTACGCTTTAGAAGTCTGTTGAGTTAATCCTTATTGCATGCATGTTGCATAATATTATTTACGTTCTTGTGTTTTAATCTGTGTTTAGCCTATATACTGGTCAGCTCTGTATGTATTGTATATTATTGCATTGTATTTGCTCTGTCTTGTACAAATAAAACTCATATATTAAAGATCAAACTGCATTAAATTACAGTAGCGCGTTGCGGTGTCCTGACATCGCACTGAAGGTTGAGCTAAAATTTGTGTGCTTTATTTCGTAAGTCTACAGATGAAAACTTTTTAGTAAGGTCAGAGATTTGACAACGCTAGGCTATAGCAGTTCAATGAATTGTGGTTTTAACTTTTGACTGACACTGAAGTTAGCAGTGTGTTTCCATTACATCAGTACAACTACATATTTTCATTACATCAGTACAACTGCAGAGGAATTTTGTTTATACTAGACTCTGTATCAAATGTGATTTTTTTTTTTTTTGACAACCTAGTAATATGTCCGTCTCTCTATGGCGCCGTGCAAGGTCTGCCAGCAACGCGCCACGCACGCGGTGCGGCACACGTGCGCATACGTTGCGTGTCAGATTGTAGTTCGCCTAGCCGACGCGCTGATCCAGTGCTCCCACTAAATACAAACGATTGTGCTCGGCGGTCGCCTGCAAAAACTGCTCGGATTGACTCGATATTACTCGGACAGCTGTAGAAGCTCAAGAACTGCTGGGGGAGCGGGGGTAGAGAGTTGGAATGAAACGTTTTCACTAAGTTTCTGTGTAAAAAATTAGTCGCTTATCTTCAAACTTGATGATGAAAATTTTTTGGAGACACTTGTGACCAGACCATAATTACGAAAGTACTGTACTGTGAATTATAAGGCCTACATCACATATTTGATTCACCTGTATATGAATTTTGCACTCAATGTACGTTTAGTACAGATTGTTCAAATGCTTGGAAAAATTGCTCCATTTGTTCCATAGGAGCTGAATTGCTTGATGCATGTATTGTACACCTAAGTGCTCGATTTTGCCATTGCTTGATACACTGGTTAATCTGGGACGTTTTGCTCGATAATCAGGCAATTGCTCGACGAGTGAGAGCACTTATGTGATCTTAGCCAAAGGGTCGAGAAGTTTTTGTATTCAGTGTAAAAGCGACGTTTTATCAATAGAAATAAATGACTGTTTTAATTGAATCATTGAGTACAAAGCGTTGTGGCCGAGTGGTCTTAAGTCGTCGGACCTCTTATTACGAGTGCGGCAGTTGTCAGTTCGAATCTCGGCCACGGCCAAGATTCTGAATAACTTTGTGCACCCTTGGCAAAGGTGGTTTAAATTCATCAGCCACAAGTGTTCCTACGATGCCTACCAGTCTACAGTGGAACGGATCATTAGCGGCCATCAGCTGGTGTAATTGGGCATCATCTCCTCTATTCAAGGCGCTACAAAAAACAAACAAAAAAACAAGTTTTTATGGTGATGGTGGTTTTGAGGGTTTTATGATCGTGTGTTCTAATAAAGACTAATATCGTACTGAGCATAGCTCCCCATCTTTAGCCGCCTCTTACGACTCGTCCGAAAAACTCTGAGCTGCAGACCTATTGTCTTTTTACCCCGGACTACAATAGTCGTGGCTAGTGCAACATAGGCAACAGAATTATATGATCTAAATTGATGCACCTCAATTAAATTTACCAAAGCTGGACAAAATGTTTTTGACAGCTGCAATTGCAGAAATCAAATCAATTCTCAAACTTTCCAGATGATCTTATTTATTATAGCTCAATATTTTGGGTGTTGCACGCCCTGGCTCTATCGTGGATTCCGCCGTAAATTGGTACTGTGGATCGTCATATTTTGACACCTGTTTTTATGAGAGAAATCCGATTTTGTTCGTTATCGCCACCACAAATTGTTGGGTGGCTATCGCCACCACAAATTGTTGGGTGGCTATCGCCACCACAAATTGTGGCGTGGCTATAATCAATGACATTAATGCCACATTTTTGCAACGAAACGGTTTCTTTGATGCTCTGAATTTAAATTTCAAGGATGGATTGATAAGCAAACTGTTGATATTCGATGCTTGCGATTTTATAAATCTCTAACATATGAGCCTATGAACTCTAGACCTGCGGGCTTGCTCTTTGCTTGGTTCGGATTTAATGAATGGAACATTGTTGCTGCCTGTTACGATGATCTGTATTCAGACGGTTCCGATGTGATGCAGCGGAAGGTTTGGTTTAAGTTCGAGTCCGAACTGAACCTTTAATCTTATAATAATTTGGTGAAATGTGGACATTAATATGCATGCTTGATTATTGTGGATTTGATATAGGTTGAGGTTTATATTCGTATTATTTGACAATGTTGAGGGCTTGTGGCTACGACCACAGCAACATTTGGCTACTCTTCATTTCACCCTTTTTTTCTTTTTTCCTCTATTTAATTGATGTTGTTTGATTGTTTGTCTGTCCAATGTGGCAAATAAAGTTTCATATTAAGAGGCAGCTTCAAAAGCTTAGACAGTCCTTAACCTTTGTCCTACTGTCTTTGGCTTTGGCTGTAGTGTGACGGACAGATCGACGGACATAGCATGAGATGAGCATTAGGTTTATCGGCCTTTGACTGTGGCCTGAGTGACGGACGTATGGATGCATGGATGGAATGATGTTTTGAATATCCGAATGATGCTTTAAATATTGGGGATTGAAAGTGATACCAGTAGCAAATCGTCTGCGTTCATATGCCAGTTCAAACATTATTTTTTTGTGCTGCGTAAAAGTTTCGATTTACATAAACAAACTAAGATTTCATTGAAGAACACACAAAGTAGAGCGGTGATAGAATTGGCCCTTGTTGAAGTCCGGCAGATAGCTTGAAGTAAAAGGAGTTAAAATTATCTCATTTAACATGGGTATTTGATTTGGAATATAAATGCCGTCTACGTGTATTTCTTCAATTGGAGCCTGAGATACTGCTTAAGTGATATTGCTATTTTGACATAGTTTTTTTATGCGTGATCTCGTAATTTGACATGGTTTTTCGTGCGTGATCTCCTATTTTGACATCAATTTTTATGCCAGGTTTCTTACTTTGACATCATTTTTTTTTTCGTGCGAGCGTGTTGATGCTACAGTCGTGCCTAGGCCAAATTATTCATTTTAAAGACTTACCCCAGCAGGTCGGGGAACAAAGAATAGACTTGCAGCCCAGTGCTCCCCGGGCGAGTCGTAAAAGGCGACTAAAGAAGGGGAAGCGGTTCTGTGGTGGCCCTCTTACAAAAAACCGGATCGTAATAGTCATCGTTACTCACATACGGTCCTTCAAATTCAATTCCCCCCTCATTTTAAAGAGAATAAGGCCCATTTTATGATTATAACCATGTTATGCAAGCGGGTGTTTCCCGGACTAGTCCTAAACGGTGACTAAAAGGAGGGGGCGATTCTTTGAGCTGCTATTATAGTCTATCCTACTACATAAGGTCCTTAAACTCTAAAAGCCACCTCCACCAAAATATAACCTTTGCTCTCATTCCCGCTGTAAAGCTTCAACTACGAAATTGCACCCACCAAGTTTTTATGACTATTTTTTGTGTCTTTTATCCTAAATGTAAATTGCTGTACTCAGTTGCTTACACTTCTGCATATTAACACATGTGCAAAACATCCCATGCTTGAAGAAAGTTTGATTTTTTGTTCTAGCCTGTTAAGGTTAGTCCTGGGATGTGGTTAGGGTTGGATTTTAGGTCAGGTTTAGGATCAAGGTCAGATGTTCTGGGGCCTCATTCACGTACATTTCTTAAGATATTCTTAACTTTTATCCTAATTCAAATTTAAAATAAATAAAATCCAGTCGCCGACCGTTGTGACGTCATCATTCGGAGTCAAGCAATATACCTACGCAGACGACATCACAACACTGTCATCACATCAAAATACCAACACAGCCCAGCAGCAACTAACACCGCACTGGAAAGAATCTACAAATAGACAACTCAAAAAAATCTCAAACTCAACGCAGACAAATCTACATCTTTGAAATATATATCTCTTCACACTGGACTCAGCCGAACACAACACCCAGCTCAACCTCCACATAAACAACACCAAAATACCAACAGCACAACACTCAAAAATTCTAGGATTAACTTTTGATTCAAAACTTACAACCAGCACATAGCAAACACAAAAGAAAAATCAGGAAAAACATCAACCTCAAACCTCTAACATCAACAAACTGGGGAAAACAAAATAAAACAATAACAACCACCTACAAAGCCATCACCCGCCGAACAATAGGACACGCAAGTACTAGAGCAGCAAAAACAAACATCAAAGAACTGCAAACTGTTCAAAACTCTGCACTAAGAGTCGCCACAGGCGACACAAACCAACAACACCTACATGAAGAAACACTAATTCTTCCAATTGAACAACATCTCAAGCTTCACGCCTCTTTTCTAGAACACAAATTACAAGACACTTCACACCCCCTACACAGCCTCATTCAGACCACAAGCCCTCCCAGAACAATGAGACAATCATTATTTCAGCACAGCAACACATACAATACATACACCAAATCAACACAGATCCAATTACAACAACGGAAGAAACAATCCAACAAAACTTAAAAACTATCCACACCTCTGCAGTACAAAAATATGTGCACGAAAGAGAACCAAACAAAATCAAAACACTCCAGCGACAAGTACCAGACATTCACAAATCTGAAGAAACACTGGCACGCAAAATAAGACATGCCCTTGCACAACTCAGAACAGGCAAATCCCCTTTACTGCTGACATACAAAAACAAGAAAGCTTCACAGACAAACCCATCGCCGCAGTTCCCACTATGTAAAAATACCTACACACAACCAAACATCTTTTCAACTACCCGCAAATATATACACCACTCAAACCCATGGATCTGTGGACAAACCCTGTGGAGGTGGCGGCTCTGCTGGCAACCTGGAAACTGCGACTAGCTGGCCTCTGAGACTGGACGGGAGGAATTCGGGCCTGATAATCACGCAACCGGGTGGGGTCGCCACCACCACCACCAGCACCACGTCACCATTCGGTTCGCGCTCGACAGTGCAGAGTGTCCAATAAAAAATCGAAGATTTTTTAAAGATTCTCTTAAGACAAGCTTAAGACTTAGATTTTCATAAGATCGCTTTCTGAATGAGGCCCCTAGTTGAGATTTGTGTGGTTTTTCATCGTGCTTTTTCACTTATGCTAGCATGCGCAAAAATGAGTGGCTCACTGAAGGCTATACCGCGACTATTATTTGTTGTAACATTTTGTCTATTGTGAAGGGCTGGATGGCTGAGGACCACTTTCTTCAACTCTTATCTATCCTCGTTGGCTGCAATTGTTTGTTTACAGGGTGACCCGGGGCAGCCAGGCAATCCAGGCCTGCCTGGCATCACGGTACGACAAATATACCAGATAATAGCTGTTTCTAAAGTTGCGTAAAGTGACAAATGAGAGAAAGTTAGACACAAGTGACAAATTAAATAGACAAATTTACCAGATAATAGCTGTTTCTAAAGTTATGTAAAGTGTCATCCCATGACAGAACCATGTTTGCGTACTTCAGTGCTTTTTAAAAGAGTTTTCATTAGTCCATCTGTACTTTTTGCTTTTGTTTTTCAACACTAGTTTTGATTTATATTGCTTTCAAATTGTTCTATGTGAAACGTTGCCAGTCGACATAGTAAACATGTTTGAATTCTCTCAGCATTAATATAAAAAAAAAATTGATTTCCACAAGGTGCTTTGGGCATTAATTTTGTTCATTTTTTAAGTACTTATAAATACAATGTAACACCGTGACTTCAGATTTATATTGCAGTATATTTTGTAACAATTATTGTAACACATTTTAGCTTTGACATCATGGTTTTACATATTTTTAGACTGGCATGAATCAATTTGCGTATTCTTAAGTTATAATTTGAATTCTGCAATTTGTTTATTGTTGTTTCTGATAAATAGCTTTGTTTCGTATCTTTGTAGGGTCCCTTGGGTAGACCAGGTCTCGAAGGTCCTGAAGGAAACATTGGACCAAAGGTTTGTGCAATAACAGTTTTGTGTCAAGAATTTAAATTTATGGTGTACATCTGTATATTTTTGGGTAAAATTTATGCATTCTGGGACAATAAATAGGTTTCATTGCGTATGTAACTTATTGAATGATGTTTCCCGATCTACTTACTAGTAGCCCGATTTGAGAGGACAGAGATGTCAGATGAGATGATCGATAGAATCGTCTAACTTTGTGCAATGTACACAGTTTAATTTATGCCAGGATGATATGATGTCAATTAATTTGCACATTATGTAGTGTAGTTTACATTTAAATTCGCGTATTGTGTCCTTAATTCTGCAGACAAATGTTTTCATGTAAAACTTTAAAATTTGTTCTCAATTTTTTATACAAATTTTCCGCAGTGTTAGATATTCTCAATATATTATTCACACCTTTATTTAATAATATGAGTTATTCTCGTTTTTGGCAGGGTCCCCCTGGTCAAGAGGGTAGGGAGGGCGATCAAGGCTTTCACGGCATCTCGGGTCTACCCGGCCCCCAGGGCTTTCCCGGCCCCCCAGGCCTCCCGGTAAGCATCGCAAATGTGCAATGTAAACAAATTGATTCACTAATCTGCTCTCATTTATTTTAGTTAGAACTTAGGAATGTTCAAATGCATGGGGGTTTAATATCCGCTCTTCGCTTCATAACGATCAATTTCTCAGAGCTGTCGGAGTCCAATCTCAACTTTCATTAATCCAGGTAAATGCGCAGAAATATATGCCAAGCTCGCGTGGTCTAGTGGTTAGCGCTGTACACTCCTGTGTCTCAGGTCTTAGGTTGAGTCCCCCATGTGGCCTTTGGTTTTGAGAGATTTTAATCTAGACTTTTTCATGAGAATAAACTCAGTAATATGAGCTTGGAGTGTTGGATATAGGTTTTTTGGGGCTAAAAAAATCTCGTCCGCACCCCCCACCCCCCCCGCTCGTTCGTGAGTTTGTTTTTGAGAGAAAAAAATACAGTTATGTGTCTATGAATGAACGTTGTCCAATGAAGCAGGCCTTGTTTCGAACACCCCCCCCCCCAGCATTTTTAAACCCTCCCCAAACACAAATCCTGCGAAAAAGCCTATTGCAGAGACCTAGAGGCTCGCGTGGCGACAGGACTTCTTCAGCGCTAATAAAGGTGTGCAGGAGTTGGTCATTTAGCTGGTTGTGTCTGGTGTAGCTCAGCAGGGGCGTAGCCACAGATGATAATGTTATAATAATAATACTGGTGAGTTTTACGTCCGTTCAGCGTCCGAAGTCGTCACCGGGGACGTGGCAGACGAATTTAGATCACCTTGCCAAAGGATGCACGAAGTGATCGTCAGATTTGACCGTCAGAAGTGACCGTCGGATTTGGCGGTGGTGGAGATCGAATTTGTGTGTAAATGTTCTTTTTTGAAACAATAGTGCTCAACGCGGATAGAGGGCCAAAGGAAAGTTTTTCCCTTTCGTGCAGAACTTGCAGGGGGCAGGGGGAGGAGGGGGGGGGGGTGCTGACATAACTTTTAAAGTCTTTCTTATCAGTCATTATAGATTTCTTATGCCATTACTAACAATGCTTGCTCATTTCTTACAACAATTTCATGACTTTTCTTGTTTTTTATATCCTCTTTGCGACACATTTCCATGGTGGCACCATCAACGAATCGTGGTGGGGACTCTCCAACACTCATTCATGGTTTGGACACACTGATCCTTATTTTTGGTGTGGACACTATTCCTCATTCTTGGTGTGGACACACTGATCCTCATTCAATTCCTACTATACACGAGCAACAATTCTTGGTAGGGACCAGCCTTCACGGTAGGGATGTCTCTCGCCTTCTCCCTGCCAGTCGGGGAACAATGAATTGGCTTGCAGTCTAGAGCATCCCGGGCGTGTCGTAAAAGGCGACAAAGGAAAGGGAAGCGGTTCTGTGTCGGCCCTCTTACACAGAACCGGACTGTAATAGTCTTTGTTCCTACACACAGTCCTAAAACTACAAAACCCCTCGCCCGCAATGGGGACGTGTCTCCACGCAGGCGGCTACGCCCCTGTCGCCCAGGACTTCTGCGACGCAGTACCGAGTAGCCCGCGTCGACGGCGGCATCAACGTCGATCGCACAAAGACGAGCGCGTGGATGCCGCTTCAAGACATCCAATTACTTTGCATATACTCGTACAACTGTTGCACGCTTGCACTATAATTCTGTTTGAGTTAGGATGCACCTTGTGGAATTGTGTTCCGTGCGCTGTTGTTTAAATTAAATAAATTAAATAAATGCTCTTATTTGTATGCAGCGACGGAAGCTGAATTTATTATAATTGATCGACCCGTTAAATATATCAACCGGCCTTTTTTTCTGGTAGGCTTGGTATTATCAAATGAAAGTCAGTACGTTTTTGTGGTTTTTCTATTTTGTAAAAGTCTTTTTGACCATTCTACTTTGATCTTAGATGAGGGACTCTGTAGTCAACCACATAGCGAGATATAAAGCCTAGATAGACATTATATGATTGAGATGACATCACGATCTACAATATAAACGATGATAGTTTTCCTCCGATTGCTCAGCTTCAGCTTTCTCACAATAATTATTCTCTTTTTATCCGTTTTATTCACAGAAGCAATAATGTTCTCATAATGATCAGCAGTGGCAAATAAGTGTTTCGCGTTCCTATATAATGGTGTTGAACTGGCTACCCAAACTAAAGACAAATATTGAGGGAGGAGGGAGGGGGAGATCTGATCGTTAACCATGTGGTGTACCGGTATTACGGACTATTGCAGTCTAAGGAACCGCTTCTCTTTCTTTGGTCGCCTCGTACGACTGGCCCTGAGAGCTCTGGGCTGCAGACCTATTCAATTTTTACCCCAGGTGTCGGGGGTGGTTTTGTAGTGCTTTTGAAAATTTAAGGACTGTGTATAGTAACGAAGACTATTACAGTCCGTTTTTATGTAAGAGGGCCGCCACATAGTCGCTCCCCCCTCTTTAGTCGCCTTTTACGAGTCGCCCAGAAAGCTCTGGGCTTCAAGTCAAGTTTTTGTCCCCGGCTTAATGGGGGTCAGCCTGCGTGGGTTACCATAGTTATGAACAAATACAATATTGCACTAGGGCCTAGTTATTCAATAGAGAGTTATTGAAATGATCTCACATTATTTGAATAACTCTCCACTAATGGCGAGTTATTTGAAAGATCTGGGTCTAATTTGCACGATAGATCTGATTGAGTCGTGACGTCATTTTTGTTCTCTGATTATTATTCAACACCAAATAACTCTCGATTGAGTGGTGGTGGGGTTAACTTTTAAGGGCCGTGTGTAGTAACAAAGACTATTACTTTTCGGTTCTGTGTAAGAGGGCCGCCACAGAACTGCTCCCCTTCTTTAGTCGCCCTTTACGACTCGCCCAGGAAGCTCTAGGCTGCAAGTCTGTTCTTTCTTCCCCGACTTGCTGGGGTGAAGATTTAACTTATTTATTGATTATCATCTCTCGATTGAGCAACTGGATTTAAGTGTTAATATTGGATAAGCGATATTTTAGAGAGGTTTTTTTTTTGCGTTTCAACACGTTTTTGGCGTCTTCTGAAATTTCAAACAACTAGTTATATTACTTGATAACTACCGTAAAGATTTGTTCTTTTTTTCTTTTTTGAAGTTCAAGAACTGTGTGTAGTAACGAAGACTCTTGCGGTCGCTACAGGCGCTGACAAAGCAAAGGCGTTTATTGCCTTGAAAATATTACACTGGATATTATCATTTCAAATAACGATAGTTGGTGCTACCAAGTTATACAGGCATCTCAAAGCGTTATAGTTCACCGTGTCGTTCCGCGATCGTGGTGGAAGGTGTCCGCACACTGTAAAGTGCAGTGCGCATGCGCGGCTTGCAGGCCTAGAGTGACGCGATCATGTTTTAAACGCGACAGTGCAACGTAATACAGTTTAGCACTTGAAAATGTAATGATCAGTGCTAAAATTGAATGATTCCAGCTGAAGGTTTATTCCAAAGGATAACAAAATTAGGTTAAATGCCCAATTAGGCAAAAAGGACTCAATTATGTCCAAAGGCCTACGATTTATCAACAAAAATTATACCAATTAATTAAGATAATTATTAAGGCCTAACTATTGAGTGGCGTCTAAAAGCTCAAACAAAGTGGTCGTTGCACGCCATAGTTCATCGTATAAAAGGCCTCCTGCCGCGGAATTCTATATATAGAACGCTATTTTGGTTTTGGATTAGTTAGCTCAGGGATGGTTAAGGGTTAGTTTAGGGTTAGTCTAGGGTTAGCTTAGGGTTAGTTTAGGATAACTTTAGGGTTAGCTCATGGTTACGGCATAATTTTTTTATGTTTTAGTTCGTGCAAAGACCAATTTGTTTGAGCGAATAGACGCAAGTTAACTATTGGGCTGTAATTGTTAGCTAAACGCATTAATTATTAGAGTTATTTGGCGCAGTGTTAATTGGCAAAGAGATCTTTTAAAGAGGTGTTTTAGTAGCCGCCGGCCTTTAGGCCAAAGGCGGCTACTAAAACAAGTAAGTAAATCAGTGATTAAATCCATTAAATAATAAAAATCGATTAAATTAAATCCATTACTAAGTAATGCATTGATTTGGTTTTATTTTTTTATTTTTTATTTCTTTTGTTTTTTTATTTTTTTGTTCTTATTGCTCATCGGTGGGCTGTGCAGGGAGACTCAGGGAAGGACGGGGGCCAGGGCCTCCCTGGCGTGACGGGATCGCCGGGAGATCGGGGGAAGGACGGCGCTCCCGGGAACCAAGGCCCTCCGGGCCCCCCCGTGAGTGTGACTAAATCTTTAGCCGCAATTTGCAATAGTTTAAAAAAAAAAAATTCTCTTACGTTTAAATATGATTTTGCTAAATAAAAGAGTACTATATTTAAACTGAATTTCGTAAATGAAGCATGAAGAAATTAATGACGTAAGCAATTTCAAAAATGTATCTACCGTATGGTATCAATTACATAGGCTTACTATTGGAGTATAGGATAACGTGGAGGGCGGGCATCCAACTATTGAATGCTGCGAATGGCCTACACCTGCGTGAGCTGGGAATGCAGCAAAAAATGCCTTCCTGTGTGTGTAATCTAGCTTAATCTAGATCTAATAATTAGAGCTAGCTTAATCTAGCTCTAATCTAGCTTCAGTGTTTCTGTAGTATTATATTTATGAGGTATTTTGTATATACATCGTGAACGGAAAGAGCGAACCTGTACAAAACAACCTCTAGAACTACTAGAGAAATATATAGGCTACCAAATATTCCCAATAATGTTGAGACTAAACCAACTTTACTCCCAACTATAATGCAAACTATTTTTAAATTTTTGAGCTGAATCAGTTAAAAATTGACATTACGGTGACGTCAATTATCTACAATATGGCGTTTAGTGAGGACAGAATATTGATACAATATTTACTCGAAAATAAGAATTACAGTGCAAAACGCTTTCTTCTGGCATTTCCTGGTAAAGGATGGAAACTTGGTGCACAAAACGTCCTATTGCATGGGATTGATGCAACTGGTTCATGCAAGGCCTTGCAGGCGTCAAGCAGGCGGCGGTGAACAGCTATGGTACTGCAAGAAATAACGCGTCAGTGGCGAGTGCCTCTTGATGCGTGTGTTGAGGTCAAAGGAGGACATTTTGAACAAACTAAATGTTTATGATTGCATAATAATGGAGCTACTTAATATTGCATTTATAATAGAATAATAGCACTACTGGTATCTTTGTTTATTCACAGGGAGACTCTGGACCGCGAGGATCGCCTGGTGATAGAGGTCCCACTGGATTCTTGGTCAGTGACTTTATTTCACATTACACACCTTTTTAAAGTCTTTTTTTTACTTGATGTGATATTACAGCACACCATTTCTAAGGCTGTTGTCAGTTCTATTATTAAGGTAATAGTTTAGTTTCAAATCGTTTTAGCTGCTGTACAGGCGTCATCGTTTCTCAAGTAACGTCTCTCAATCAGTGTTCTCACTTTCCGAGCATTTTGCTCGATTGTCGAGCAATTTGGGGTCCGATCGGGCGATTGTCAAGCAGTCGTTTTATCGAGCAATTGATCAATTTGGCGAGCAATTGACTAATTTACCGAGCAATTAGTAAAAAAGGAAAAAAGTGCTTTGAGAGTGAGTTTTGAGGGTATTAATGGGTGTGATTCGTTCAGTGAGGGTCGGATATAGGTGTTGAGCGTTGGATATAGTCACCTTTTGCTTGAAAATCTCTGTCAGCACCCTCCCCCTCCCCCTGCTTGTGAGTTCGTTTTGAAATGGAAAACAGACCTGCAGGAAAAAAAAATTGATGAAAATGTAGTATATTGGGTATGAATTTTTGATAGAGCAATAATGACTATCATCGAGCACTTTCGTCAGGTCGGTTCCCTGAGCAAAATGGGTCACGTCAAGTGAGAACACTGCTCTCAATCGCCGTTCAGCAAAGCAACGCTATTGCCTGTCTCATCCACAGAAATAGAAGCTTTGAACACGCATGCATAAACTTCGTAATTCTGTCGAAAGAAGGACCGTTAAGCAAAAACGGAAGTTGATTTAAATTATGGATAATCACTTTGGATTATTGCGATTGGATGTGTGTAGGTCATGACCCTGTCAATCAAGTTGTGGACGGTTGTAATTGGTTTGCCCCGCGGGGAAGAGCCCTACCCCGCTATCTCCATACGTGCCTCAATATACAGAATATAGTGACTCCCCTTGGTCTCATCACACTCGCTCGAGCTTATGAAGTCACTTGATGAACTACAATTTATCTATCATTTAGTGTTACATCCAGACTGCATAGCTGGAGATATGCATTTGCTGGAGATATGCATTTGCTGTAGATATGCATTCGCTGTTTATAAATTTTTGACGATCATAATTATTTTCAGCTTATGACTTTCATTTATGCTTGAATTAAGTTAATATTAGCGAAAATTACGTTAAGCTTAGTGATTTAGAGATCTGGGGCGTCATTCAGGAAGTGATCTTATGGAAATTTTAATCTTAAGATTGTCTTAAGAATCTTAGGACAATCTAAACTTGCATTTTTTATTGGAAACTCCACACAGCCACGCGCGACTTGAATGTTGACGTCACGGCGGTCGGCGAATGGTTTTTATTTGTTTAAAATCTGATTTAGGAATAAGTTTTTTTTTAATCTTAGAAAGGTACGTGAATGAGGCCCCTGATTTTAACGCAGTCCCCAGATATCTTGGGATATTTTCTATAAAATGGTGCATTTTATGATGGGATTTGGGAATGTTTTTATCGAGAAATGCCATCTAGGGATATTTCTTGCCCGGATATTCAGAATCAGGGAATATTCCTTTTTGGTTCTAGTGCACTGCCAAACGGCAGGTCCCTGGCATCCAACCTCTCCACACCTGGCGGTTCTCCGCTATTCTCTTCATGTTTCCATGCGATTTGCTTTCCAGTATCTCATCCTCATTCCCACTGGCTTCCTTCCTCTCGTCCTCTTGCCCTAAATTCTTCCCTCCAGTATTTCTCTCATAAATCCCTCTCCTCTCACTACGTGCCAAATCCAGTTTTTATTTCTCTGCACAATGATGTTCAGTAGTGCTCTTTTGTCTCCAACTCTCGTCAACACCTCTTCGTTTGTTCTTTTCTCTGTCCAGTGGTTTTGGTTCAATGGTATCCCAGAAACAAAGAATTGGCTTGCAGCCAGGGGTCTCTGGGGCGAGTCATTAAAGAGGTTGACTAAAGAACGGGGAGGGGGGTGCGTGGAAATATGTGGCGGCTCCCTTACACAGAACAAAACTGTAATTGTCTATGTTACTACACACGGCCCTTGAAGCTAAGCCAAAGGGAAAGGTGGGAACAAAGGAACGACTGTAGAATCCGCTCTTAGATAACTCTGCTGCTGAGTCGGGCTTAGCAAATTTACAAATGTTTCAGCTACTGAACGACGATTTCACTATAATATTCATCGCCTTGGCAACGACGTTCTTACATGATTCACCGATATTGAGAGTAACTGAAGCAAGAAATGATGTTGAATCTAACTTTCTTCAAGGTTCAAGTGACAGATTCGATTATATTCAAGTAATTGACGAGAATTTACTGATATTCTTCAACGAATTTGTACCTTTGAGGACAAAATCAAAAGTTTTAAGATTGATCTTTTGATGTTTAGCGCGCATCGCGGCTTGTCAACAAGCAAGATGGCGGAATGTACAGAAAGTGTGCTGACTCTCTGGACACGTCTTGTAGGCTTTTTTGACAAAAATAGATCCTACGTCTTTAAAATCCCAAAGCAAGGCGTGGTTTATTACGAATCCTGAGATCCAAAAATCTTTAGAATCCTGAGATGCCAATCAAAAAATTCAAGTGTGGGATAAAAAACGCTAGAATCAATGAATACTTAAAATCAAAACAAATATTCACACACGCAGCATATCGCATTGCACTGACGTTATAAACGTTATTACAAACTTGCAAATTATGAATTTATAATGTACATGTGATAAGGCTGAATTTTAGTGAAAGATTGACAATATTAAATGATATCAGACATAAAGAAACTAAATGTAATGCTCTTAAGTTTTGATCGGACAAGGCTTTGGATGAATTAAAACAAGCTGCTATGCTTTCCAATAATTTGTGGGTGGATGCTGGTAAAGCTAGAAGTGGGAATATTTTTCTCAAAAGAACTCAAAACAAGTTAACCTATAGGGCACTTATTAAAGAGAGAAAAGTTAATTCAAAGGCCTCTGTGCTAATGAACTACATGAACTTATCATGAGTAAAAACTCAAATGCTTTCTGGAATACTTGTAAGCACAAGTCTGCTCGACTAGTAATGTGCTGCTGTGCATTGAGGGCTGCTATGATGATTCACAAGTTTGCGAAAAATTAAAGAATTAATTTGCTTCGGTCTGTACGGTCAATTCCAAAGAAAACGATTTGAAAATGAAAGAGGTTTTCCTACTCCGAAAGACAGCGTATAAACGACATTAATTTCGAGAGATCAACTCCGAATTAATTAGTATCTGTACTGCGAAGCTGAAAGTTGGAAAAGCTGCGGGATTGGATAACTTGCAGGTAGATCAATTAATTTAGGCTCATCAAAGCGTACATATGATACTGGACAGATTATTTTATCTCATGTTGCAATGTGAATACGTTCCGAGAGATTTCGGTCGTGGTCTTCTTATTCCGATTCCAAAGGAATCCGGTAAGAAGGGCATTATGAACGTAGATCAATTCCGAGGCATGACGATTAGTCCTGTGATTTCAAAGATTTTTGAACATTATGTGATGATGCTGTACAATAGGTTTTTTGAAACGTCTGAGAGACAATTTGGCTACAAGAGTAAGGTTGGCTGCACTAGCGCCATCTTTACGGTTCGTAATGTTATCGACTTTTTTGTTGAAAATAGCTCTACAGTCAATGCGTGCTGCTTAGACATTTCCAAGGCTTTTGATCGAATTAATCACTATGCTTTGTTTGTCAAGCTTTTGAATAAGGGGTTTCCTCTTAAATTAGTGCTCCTACTAAAAGATT
>JAQIWG010003805.1:0-17178 GCA_034695025.1 Chamaedrilus cognettii | reverse complement strand
TAACTTCAGTACATAAACACATACAAAATATAAATGCACAGAGTGTCAAGTTATCTGGCCAAGCATAAAGAGAATACATCTCCGTGAAGGCAATATGTCCATGCCTAACCCCTCTTTGCAGTAAATTAATGACCAATTATAGATTGCCTCATAAGTTACAAACCAAAAAATATATAATATACCAGGTGAGAAAAAGAATAAAGATGAAAAGACAGATATACAGATATACACCATGAAACACAAAATAATCTGGCTGTGTGTGGTAACAATTTTTAAACATATTCCTTCCAGTAAATGACAAGAAATACTTGGAAACATTTATGTTAAAAATAAATAAACTCTCAGAGTTCTGAAGATTATATATTACTATATTGGGGTAGTGTACAATATTGCCTGTGGTGTATACTCGAAGTGTCTACTCTTTGTTTCCAAACATACCTTAAAATGGGTACAGGGTATGGCGCAGTGTTCTCACTTGACATGACCCATTTTGCTCAGGGGACCTGACGAAAGTGCTCGATGACAATCATTATTGCTCGATCAAAAATTCACACCTTATATGCTGCATTTCCACCAATTTTTTTTTCCATCCAGTCCTGTTTTCCGTTTCGAAACGAACTCATGAGCGTGGGGGGGTGCTGACGGAGATTTTCCACCAAAAAAGTGTCTGTATTCAGCGCTCAACACCTATATCCAATCCCTGAACAAACGAATCACACCCACCATTAATACCCTCAGACTCATAACTCACTCTCAAATCACTTTTTTCCTTTATGACAAATTGCTCGATTGCTCGATAAATTGCTCAATTGCTCAATAAAACGACTGCATGACGATTGCTCGATTGGACCCCAAATTGCTTGGAAATTGAGCAATTGCTCGGAAAGTGAGAACACTGGCATGGCTTGAGAAACTTTAACACTACGACAACATTTTTTTAATCATCGAGTGTTCTCTTCCATGTAACCACTACGAGTTTAGTTCATCACAAATCACAGCAACTGGAAAACTCACAGGACTGCAGTTTGCAGCTGAGATCGTGGTTTTGAGAATTCTGGAAGAACTTGGTCTGCTTAATTGTCTAATTGCCATGTAGTGAATAGTGGATGTAAACATATCACTTTATGTTTGAACAGTTTAGCTGCATGTAGATTCTTGGGAACATTCACGTGTCGATCCTCGGAGGTCCGATCGGATGAACCCCTCAAATAATGATGAATTATTGATTCTCCTTATTTCTGCTCCGTGATGCTAACTTTGCATTCTTCTATTCCGAACCTGTAGATATTTTAACACTGGTCTATTTTTCACTGACACCTAAACTTTTTAAGATCTCTCAATATTGACAAAAGATCATGGTCTATGAAAACCTGTTGACCTATATAGTGTGATGGAATCTACTTGTTGCAGAAATTTAAGTAAATGTGACTAGGTAGGCCTAAGTACTGTAGATGGCAGTTTCCAATTAAAGTGCTCACTGTTGTCGCACATGTTTGCTGTGCAATTTATTTATTTGTTTTCTACTGATTCAAGACCTCAATATGAAATAGGCCTAAGCATTAACAAAGTCAATTATCTCTAAATAATTTTTTTTACAAAGTCAAGACTAGAAACTAATCACCTTTCTTGATGTCTATTACGTTAACGTTCATGTTTTCACACAGCTTTGACGTTTTGCGCCCTGATGAGGACTGCTGGAGCTGAGTTTTAACGGCCGGGGGCCCTTCCTGACTCCAACCAAATAAATAACTATCTGGCACTGAGTTAGCAGCTAGCGACACTTGTGTGCTTAGCAGCCTTGTTGATGGGTCTGTAACGCATGATTTCGTAGTGCTGGCGCCTGGACTCAACCCAGGTCCTCTGGACTCGAAGTCCAACACCAATGATTATTAACAAGTCAAGCTGTATGTATTTCTCATAAATACTATTTCAAATAGATCTTTTTCGTTTAGTACTACATAATAAATATAATATTTCGGTTTCAGCATAAATCGGTTTACTACTTTTTCATTATGTGTAGCCAACCTTAATAGACTAGCCGATTTAATTTCTGGCATGCTGATAACTGTGGAACGCAACTACTATTTGATTGCATATTTATTAGTGTTTGTGCTCTTGTTATCTTGTGATAGCTGCGATTGGTGGCATATTGGATGTCTAGTATTACACGCCTGCCATGGAGGTGCTATTACAGTGCTCTCACTAGACATGAATGATTTGCTCGGTCGTTGGTGGTATTGCTGGATATTGCTTGTAATTGCAAGAACAACCGTAGAAATTAGCAAGCGCGGAGGTGCGGGGGGCAAGGAGGGGGGTGCTGATGAAGATTTTTTGCTTCCGTACAGAACTCACGACCTGGGGGTGGGGGGTCACGACCACTATGGACGGAGGTTTTTTATCCAAAAAGATACTGTATCATACAATTTCTCGTTCTCGAATATCAAGCCTAGAAAAGTATTACAAGTATTATTTAGAAAGCCTACTTTTATTAATTTATTGATGCTAAACTTTTATTACTTGATTTACTTGATAAGAGCTGATATGTTCAATTATTGTTCAAATTTTCCACTGCTCGATGTATTGATCCATCTGGATAGTTTTGCCCGATAATCGAGCACTTGTACGATGATACTCGAGCAAATACTCGAGCAATTGCTGGATAAGTGAGAGCACTGTATAACTGATTGTGTGCCCACAAATCCTCTCATCTGGCGGACACGCTGCAGTTGACCGATACGTAGGGCAGGCGCTTAAATAAGTGCGCAGACGTGCCAGCGTTGAGTACAGCAGTTTTAGGCCGACGTGCCAAAAGTGCTGGCGAAGGGCATGCTGTGGCATTCGCCTTGAATCCTCGCAGTGCGGCGCTCTGAGAGCTCTCCTCGGTTCAGAGTGATTATCGTCTAATCCCTGACTGAGCACAATAATTTGACATTTATGCAGGTGCGATCGAAGGCTTGCTATAAATCCTTCTTTGTATTGAGCATCAGGCGATACAGTAGTGCTATCAAAGCGCTTTGATGTCGATGACATTCTTATGATCGTTGGGTCACTGTCGAGCTGTAGTTTAGTGCGATGAATTGTTGCTGCCAATTTGGATCCCATCTCTGATATTTCATAATTATTACACAGGAAAATTACTGTCAATCATTACATTTTTTCATTCAGGTAGTTGTTAATATAATTTTGTCAAATTTTGTAAATCGTCATTCAAACTCGTGAAAATCATGTACGCGAAAATAACGCTGCAGAAGCTGTTTATAATGGACAGTCCTCAAAAACAATGGTTAAGTGCAGCAAATTTCTAAGAGGCATAACCATAAAAACTACATCTACTACAACAATTCCATGCTTTGCCGTACCGTAGTCATAATTTGTGCATTGACGCTTAAGCCTAATATTCTGACAATCATTATAGAACATGGTATACATAGTATATATAAGGCCGGTTGCTAGACTTCGATTTGAAGTGCGATTTTATTTTGTAGTCCAATTAACCAATCAGATTATTCGATACAATTCTTTCGTATATTTTCATTGGTTAATTCGGACTATAAAATAAAATCGCACTTCAAATCGAAGTCTAGCAACCGGCCTGTAGTCTTGAATCCATCTTTTTCTTTCTTGTTAACAGATTTTAATTTCGTGCAGTCGAAATGTGTTTATGATTTCAGTAGGCCTGCTGTACTCTGGTCGAGTTCCTCAATTGTTATGACTAGTGATGTAATTTGTTTTGACCTACCAAGAAGGCTTCAAGGGGATCTCATGCCCACTTGCTCTGGCTTTTTCTGTTTATCTGCAATAATGTAAACTTTACTGTATCCTACAGCTATTTTTGACAGTGTTACACGCTATATTGTTATGGATAGGTAGTAGCAGAAATTAGTTGTACGAGATGCCTGTTGCAGCTACGCTTGCAATAACCCCTTGCAGAGAAACAATGATCGATGTGCAGCCCAGAGCTCCCTGGGTGCATAGAAAGAGAGAGAGAAAAATGGAAAGTGCTGCAAACTGAAAATTTTCGCGTGCATGAAATTTTGGCATATTTGACAATCGGCAAAACTCACAAAAATCACATACGCGAAAAAAAACACAAAAAGGCCCTATGGCTAGTTATGGAAGTCCTTGACTTTGACAATTGAGACTTGATTGGTAACATTGGCTTACACCGTTTAACACACCCCCTGCAAGCCAGGGAACAAAGCATTGGCTTGCAGCCCAGAGCTCCCCAGGAGAGTGGTTAAAGGCGACTAAAGAAGGGGGAGCGGTTGGCACTTGCCGAGGCAAAGAGAACGAGACGATTCGCGAGACAATCGGTCCACAAATGGCGACAGCAGACCGAGTCCCGGGCATGACATCCGTCGCGCGCGACCTAAATCCGTCGTGCATAAATCTAAATCCAAGACCGATTTATAAATAGATATAACTTGTTGCGCCGACAATAGGCTCATAGGTGGCGGCAGATATATTTGAAGATGCATTATTTTCTATCGAAAAATGTTGGAGAGACGCATCATACGAATTAGCGCGTCATTAGGACTAATCATTTGGAGAAAAGCGACCCATTAATGGCGGCACTGATGCGGAAAAAGCACACTTTAAAAAGTAAAAAAAAAGAAAATTTAATGGCAACACTTGATTCTACCGTATGATGTGTCGTTTATTTACTCTTGGCGAGACGAAGAGAATGAACCTATTCGCGAGGAAATTGGCCCATTAATGGCGGCACTGATGCGGAAAAAGCTTACTTGAAAACGGTTTTTTCCTAATATTTGTGAGTGATGACACTGGATTCTAACGTATGACGTGTCGTTTAGTACTCTTGCCGAGACGAAGAGAACGAACCTATTTGCGAGGATATCGGCCCATAAACAGCGACAGTAAAATGAGACCAAAAAAGAAGCATCCAAACTCCGCGCCCATTTATAAATAGATTTCTGTAGGAAGTTGCACATCATTTCGGTTCATATGTCACTTAAATTCAGTTGATATATGCTATAACAGTGTAACTGGTAGATATATGCTGTATCAGTGTAACTGGTAGATATATGCTGCAACGGTGTAAGTGGTAGCTATATGCTGTAACAGTGGAACTGATAGGCAATACACATACATGTAGGTGATAAGAAACAATGAGAAGTATTATCCGAATTGGTAATTTATTGTAAACTACGGTTTTTGATAATAAATGCAGTAAATTGCCGAGTTGCAATTACCATAAATTACAGTAACCTAGGAACATCTTTCAACGCTATCGACATACACTGTGCATGTAGCCGCTAGCTTATCGTTTGTTTCAAAATTCAAAATTTGGGTGGACTTGGGCTGGTTTATTGATTCAAATCTTCCGCTATGAATATTTTCATGAGCGTCTCTCTCTTCAGTGCTCTGCCGAATGGCAGGTCTTTGGTGTCCAAACCTTCCACCCTAGCCGATCTTCAGCCCTTCTCTTCATCTCTGCATACGATTCCTTCCCAAGCAAGTCGTCTATTATCCCGATCCGTGGCCTTCCCGGTTTCTCTTTCCCGCCATTCTTCCCTTAATCATATCTCTTGTTTTATTATATTATATTATTTATTTATATTTTATATATTATGTACTATATATTTTTTATATTATAATATACATTATTATACATATATTATCATACATATATTATATATACTATATATATTATATACTAAATTATATATTTCATATATCTAACGCTAGCCATTCACAACCATTCAGAAAATTTGCGGAACATTTTTGAACATTAAACGAAAGCTGCAGTAAGAAGTTGAAGTTTAAGCCAGTACAGATAGAGTGGCAGCCACTTCAAAGTTCAAAATTCTGATCACTTAATCGGCTGATTCAGCAAGATGCTTTATAGATTAATTATCTTGCGTTATCTCTATACTGGGTCTAATGAATGAAGCTGACTGCACCAAACTTGTAGTAGTCATTTGGTGGTTTTGTAGGTCTCTTTATATGTCACTCATATTCGAAATTTGCCATAGTAAATTTGTCATGACCGATAAGTTATATTTTGAACTTGCCAAAATTAAGTGCGTTCGCAATGTGTTGCAAATCTTAAGCATAGATTTGATGCTTCTATTTTGGAAGGATGGTATTAAACGATGATAACCGAATTGAATTGGCTACCTTATCACTACTGTCAGTGTAGGACTACTAAAGACTTACATAAGCGAAGAATTTTTGATAACAGAACCCCAGCATAAAGGTTGCATTTTTGAACTGAAAACTTCATGACTGAAGGATTCTCATCTGCAATGATCTTTCTACAAAACCCCAAATGTCAGCAACTGTGAAACCAACCAAGCGTAATGAATCATCATCATCATTAGGGGCAGGAATAAAGAACTCCCTCTACCCCTCTCATTTCATGGTCGCGGAGAGATAAACTTAGTAAACAGCACTGGGTAAAATTGACTGTGAAACCGGCAGATAAGATATCAAGGTTAAAATGCTCACTTTCTGGAGCAAAACATTGACCACGCGGCTTTACTTTATGCAGCTCAGAAGTATCTCAGATTTTTCGTCCACCAAAATATTAACCGACGCTAGCTAACCTGAAACTAACCCTTATAATTCTGACCATAATTAACTATATAATCTCGACTAACGATCTGATTAAACTAATCCTAGCTAACCCTGAACTGACCCTAACTATCCCTAAACTAACTATCTAACCCTAAGCTGATCCTAACTATCTCTAACCCTAATAAATATGATGTTCCAAAAGTCCGATGAACCAAAAGTCCTGTTCCTCTGTAAAATTCGCCTTAGAGCTAGCAGCATGATCGTTGTCCAATTTCTATTCCAATTTCATCCCTTTGCTTCATACATCTTGCTTATGAGTTATTACAACGTAACAGAGTAGCCAGATGCAACAGATACAGTACACAGTTAGATCAAAGAGGGCAACGAGTAACGCTTTTAGACAGCGTTGTGTTAAGTAGGATAATTTTGTATATAGGGGTAAGAGACACAGGGAACCGAGTGGGAGGGCTGTTCTTGTACTGAGGGACTACAATGGCGCTGGATGGAAGGCAGCGCAGTGATACATCCCCCAGCCTTGTCTGTCATTGACGACCTTCCTGCTTTAGCCTACTGATAAAATGACAAATCACTTCGATAGCAGTCAATTAATTAATTTAGTGATTTAAAATATTTATGTTTTTGCATATTGTTGAAATATTTTTTCAAATTTTAACTGCATTTGTTATCCAGGGTTGGATGATTCGATTGTTGCATCATAATATACCAATGGTGATTCGAATGAGAATTATCCAATGGCGCGAGATGGAGGGCACCCTTTTCCACCCCTTCCCCTCCCCCTCCCTCCCCCTTCCCCCCCCCCCCCCGCCTAACCCACCCCCTCCCTCGTCGACTGCATCCTGCTTTATTCTAGTATCTTGCATGCGATTGTGGCTTGGCTTGTGCTCGGCAGAGGAACACAGATTTGTGATCTGGGCTGAGGCCCATGAAGGTCAGTTATTACCGTGTGGTGTGCGCAGATAGGCGAACGCCTTATTGTTTCGGCCCGGTGCCTTTATTATTATTCTTCTTTATTTAATTTTAATTTTTTTTTCCAACGGATGTTTAGCGCATTCCTGGAGACTCGTCTCCTGACCTATAAGTCTAGTATAGGGGTAAAAAAAATTCCTGTTAATAAAAATGTTTCCAGCAAAAAAAATTCATTGTAAACATTGCGGGGGTGCCGGGGGGCCACCACGCACACTTTAGCATGAATCGCGATGGATTTTAAACTATCAATCCGATTTGCACGCTTTTTGCACCAGCTTGTTCCACTTACTACTTACTAAAAAACGCCCTATACATGTTTTAACAAAATATTTATATGTAAGGTGGGCGAACGGCTTTTGTAAAAGTTGAGAGGACAAAACCTTTGCCCAACAATAACTCAACCACCAGTGAACGGATTTTGACCATTCTTTCAGGGAACATGCGGACTAAGCCCGGATTATATAGGTTTGCTTTGATTTTGAAAAAATTAACGGTGCCCGCGGGAGCCCCCCTCAGATTATTAAATTTTTTTGGACGTTATCGTGGGTAACAACCTTGAGCGTTACAATTATGAAACCAGGGGGAAAACATATATGCCCTTAGGGAAAGCATTCCTGGCTTAATAATTTATTTCGAAATGTAAGGGGGCCTGGGGGGGGCCATATCATGCACTTTGAAAGAATCGAGATAACTTTTTTATTATCAGTCTGATTTGCAAGATTTTCCATTGTTGTGTGCACTTGGTCGGGGCTAAAAATCGCCCTATATATGCTTTAACATAATATTGATACATTAGATGGGCGATCGGTTTAAAAAAAGTAAGGGGCCAAAACCCTTGCGCCACAATAACTCAGCTGCCACTGAATGGATTTCGCAAAAAAATTGGGGAACATGCGCAGTAAGCCCTGATTATAGAGTTTCGCCTGAATATGTATAAAGTTTACTGTGCCCCCCTCCAGATTAAAAAAAATAAAAAAAATTCTTTGTCACAGAAAATGAGTTCTATGTTCATGTTGTAGATGTTTGCCTAATCTTTTCAAAGTGTGTAAATCCCTCAGTAAATTTCAAAACTTGTATTTACTCTGGGTGCCTGCGCGCATGCGGTTTATGCACGGGTACTGTTTTACCCGTCTAATTTCAGCTACTGCTGGTGTTTTTACGCCAGATCTGGTGTTTTGGTAAGTCATTTTGGATTGTCTGGTTGGGAGTGGAACGATCTGGTGTTGAATCTGGTGTTTATGAGTGATTGAAGGCAATAATTTGTGGGGAGGAATCCTGAATTAACACTGGACTGGACTGTTAAGAATGGCCTCAAAAATAGACCAGCAATGTTAAGAATGCCTTAAAAATGGACCATTACTATCAGAAACGGTGGCAAAAATTGAAGTTAGCAACCTCGCCGCCCCTGTCGTGAGTTTTGCTTCAGAGGAAATTTTATAGCGTCGGGTGTTTTTTTCTCTGTGAAAACCATTTATGGTTTTTTTGAGCAGTTTTCTGGTATTCGCAAAATTTTCAGATTGGCAAAGCTGATCAATTTACTGTGTAGTAGATTTGAAAAGCGTTCCTAACCGTCTAAATTTATTAACCGCCAACTTTTGACAATAACTACAGGGCAGTCACTGCACAGTTATAAATGCTAATGATGCATGTATTGTAGGGTGATGCAAATGAAGGGCTCTAAGTGTAAGACGCACAAAGGTCGGCGATGATGGTGTAGCGTGGCATGATGGCCACACACCTGCGGGGCGATAATTTACTGAGCGCGCGTGAAGAAAGTGAAGCGCCGCGTGGCATTAGCTTTCATTCTCTCTCGCTGTGGGCCACTGCAGTGGCGTAACGAGACTTTTTAAATAGGGGGTCAAATGAGGGGGCAAGCTTATTCGCAGGGTGTCAGTAAGTTGACATGAAAACATTGAATTTTACCTGATTTTTGACTCACTAACCTTGTTATTACTGAAACAAAACTCACATCCAACCTCAAGGATGTAAACTCGCGTGACTAATTTTAACCCAACTCAGTGTGAAGAACACTGTATTGGTTCACAATGTATCTAAAATATCCAGTAAAATTTGTTTAATTGCATTGACAGCTGGGGTGCAGCTGGAGGTGCAGACGCTTCCTGTAGAGAGTAGCTGCCCCCCCGGCCCCCCCCCCCCCCCCCGTTAGTTACGCCACTGGCCCACTGTGGCCAGGATGAAGGGTCTGTCGGTGTGCCTGACCCCATTAACAGTCCTGACCTCGGCGTGACCCCGCATCCATCCGCGGTATGAGGCTTCTTTGTCCCACCGCTGAGCTGTGAAGTTGCTAACTTTCTACTATTTGGAGTACTTTCGTACTCGCTGTAGGCCACCAGTACTATATCGGAGTGATACAATGTCATATGTATGCCAGCCTCATGGTACTAGTATAATTTCTTATAGTTACATTATCTTGATTTCGCACAAGAGTAAAAAATAAAAAATGCAGCAAGAGGATAAACTCTAAAATAAAATTGTAAATAAAATATCGATTTCAACAAGCCTTCGTGCGGACCTACATGCTTCTCACGCTGCCATGTAGTGACCGTTGAATTGTTGAGTTATGAAATGACATCTACCTAGGATTGAAAGTAGTTGGTAGTTTTTATGGGTGAGGATTAGAAGAGTCCTAGACAGTAGTTAATACAAAAGTAACTAAACTGCCAAGGCCGTATGGCCAAGGAAGAGAACAGTGTTGGGGCCCCTTATCTAGTATGTACAGACGAAATTTGGAGCCAGAGTTTTGGTCGCTCTAATTGTTTTTTAAAGCTTACGTCGACGCATTTTTACCGGTGTTATTATAGACATGAGTTACATTTAGAGTGGATTCTATAGACCTACCTTTACGCCGGGCTAAGCAGAGTTCTAGATAAGGAATGGAATTTAACGGCAGCCCTTCACTGCCATTCGAAAACACTCGCAATATGTTTATAAATTACAAAACAAAATTAATTAATTTGGAGAAATAATGACGTTAATTTGAATTCAGTGTGGATAAAAATAATTTTGTTCGCAATCTATGACGTCATATTTATTTAATGACGTCATATATTAATTTTAATGTACCAATCAAAATGCTTCTTTGAATGCAGCTATGGGCTGCTGTTAAATTGTCTGCTAAGCAAAAGTAAAGGTTGAGGTGGGAACAAAGGTACGTCTATAGAATCCACCCTTATTGTACCAGATGTCACGCCCGCCGGTACAACGTCACTGCATCAGGACGTTCTCAAAATAAGCCCGTCGATCCATGCATTGTCCAAGTTCTGAAATTAAAATATTCTCAACATCGGCGGCCTATTGAGTGAGCTATTTATCGATTTTATGCGTTATCTATCGTTAGTCTATCGAATGGGCTCTTTGATGTGCTATTTTATGTGCACTGACGACTTTGAACTTGTAAGTACCGTGCACCTCCAGTGCTAGACCGACGTAGTTAAATCATGACATAAGTCCAAGAGGTGTTCACAATCACAATGTCAGCATTGTCAACACTAGAACAGACATAAGTCGCCAAGTAGCCTCAATGAAGGGTCTCTTTCAGCCACGCATATTTTGCATGCAATTTTGCATGTAATTTTGCATGCAACAGTGTTAAGGCAGACGGACGACCGTTGTCCTAACAACGATTTCCTTAACTGGGTTTCATGCACGGCTTGTTCCTTACCTGGGTTTCATGCACGACTTGCATGAAACCCAGTTAAGGACATTTTTCATTGTAATTTTTGTAACATTGTTGCATGCAAAATTGCATGTAAAATTGCATCAAAATATGCATCGTGGAAGGGAGCCCAACTCAGCCGAGTATTCACTAAGTAGCCTCAGTGAAGTGTAACTCAGTCGAGCATCCTCGCCCCAAATTGTCACTGGAGTGCCGAGTAGAGTGCCGAGTGAAGTTTCAGGAGTGCAATATGACAGCTTACCTATCATATTCTGCTTTAGGACTCACGAGAGGGGGGGGGGGTAAGAGTGGGAGAGGGGAAGTGGGGCGATCGCCCCTCCAGGACGGCAGTGGCCAGCTCCTTTCCTTAATTTCATCAGCAAAGAAAGGAAAATATGTGAAATCGCTCCACCTAAAAAATTTATGTTTGATTTTTACCCCGTAGAGTGAGAAAAAAATTGAGACACGTCATCCTTCAGTTAAGTCTGGTTTTGCCCTTGCTACGGACTCAACTCCATTGTATTTCATTTCCTATAGATTGTAAGTCTACAGTCTACATTACACTAAAAAGTTAGTTTTTGAACTTTGAAGTCCACTTTGAGTTATCGATGTTATGCAGCATGCTAAAGCATATTTGACAGGTTGAACTGATTATTGTTCAGCGGTAACACTCTGTTGCATGATCTGTTTATTTGTCAAATTTGTATGATCTGTTTTTAGCGCTTTTGGAATTAAATAAAAATTGCTATTTAAATTGCTATATATATTCCCAAGGGGTCAAATTTGGAGCAGAATAACTTTCTGTTTCAACTGAATTCAAATTAACCTCATTTCTTGTGGAAATTTTATTTTTATTTTCTACTGATAAATATTATAGCGAGTTTTTTCGAATGGCAGTGAAGGGCTGCCGTTAAATTCCGTTTCTCAGTAAGAACTTTGCTTAGCCGGGCGTAAAGGTACGTCTATAGAATCCACCCCTAGGCTGAGTTTTTCCATCAAGTGTTACAATTTAATCCGAGGTCATGACGTCATCACACCCAATGAGCGCGCTGAAAGCTTGATCTCTGGTTAATTTAGCGCTATGCGATTGGTTTGTGCAAAATATATCTCGGATTAAAATTTTAAAGCTAGACGAAAAAACCCGGCCTTAGTGTTTCGATGCAGAGCATTTCATGATTTTTGTTTGCGTGCTAACCAGGCAGTGAATATGTTCAATGGTGATAAAGCGAAGCAATAATTATGTCAGTCATCCATAATGTGATAGCGATCATAAATGTGAGATGACTGAGAGAACGATCCGGGGGGGGAGGGGGGTGCGCTGACGCCAGCGATAATTCTCTTCCACCTTAACTTTTCATTCTAATCTTAATCGATTCCAGAGTTTTAAATTTTATTCATATTCCAGTTTCAATTCCATTAGCCTTTAGTTTTTATTCATACTCTAGTTCCAAAATCTTATTTAATTTTAATAGTATGCCACTTCCTAAATTTAAATAATTTTAGTTTCAGTTCGGTAAACACAGCATATCAGTAGCGCAGTAACAGTAAAGGTTCGCAGCTTGACAGAGATTTTGATGTCAAAATTGCCAATGCCTCTCCTTGTCGAATAAGGGGAGGGGGGCTTTGCGAGTGGGTGTGAAAATTTCGGGGAAGTCTTTTGGACTTTTTAGAGGTAGGTTCAAACGCTTCAGGGGGTGGGTTTGGACTTTTTACAAAACGTAACATGTTGCAAACACGCACATCATTTTTTCCCGCCGTTGCGGGGGGTGTTTGAACTCCCACCTCCCCCCTCTATCTACGACCCTGGGCATGTATGCCAGGCCAGATGGCGCAGCTGGGGGCGACAGTCAACCAGGCTGGCAGCTGCAGCAGCTGTGAGACGGAAGTTACCCTGCAGTTAGCGTGTTACCTCATTGGGGCTGATGAGACTTGATGTTAGAACATTAATTTTGATTGACTAATTGTGTTTTAGCCATAATAATAATAATGGGTTTATGGTCCGTTTTGGCGTCCAGGGACGTCATCGGGGATCTCCTTTAGCCGTGGGCGACCATCAATTTATAATTGATGAAAACCGAAGACGAAGGGTATCGGAGAAAAGTGTAGATAGTTTGTACTGATGGAGTCTTGAAAGTACATTGCGTCAGTTACAAATATGCAGTGGCGTAGCCAGATTTTTTGGCCGACCGGAGCAAATTTTTAGCGCTTATTTTATTATTAGGCTACAGATTTTTGTTGGATTGTGAGAATGTTACACAAAATGTGCGCGTAGCGCGCAATTTGTTTCAAATGTAATTGTGAAGTCTCCATATGGCGCCATAGGCAAATTGCTGTCGTGTCATCTACCTTCCCCCCCTCCTATAAAAATCTCGATTAATTTATTCGAATTGGAAACGTCATTAAAATCATCCCGACCGGAGCAGCTGCTCCAATTGCTCCTATGTAGCTGCGCCACTGCAAATATGGACCTTGTGTGGCAGTAATGTAGAAATAAAATTAAGTAAAATATGGCGTGCTAATATTATTCGAAGGTAGGTTTGGGATATCCCGCATCTCTCTGTCGATTGACTACTCATAGAACTGAAATATTATGCAATTTTTCACGAATTTGACCTTAAGAGCTTGTGGAAGTTGTAGAGGTATTTTAAATGCCTTCAATGTTTATATTGTAGAGTTATATATTGTAGTGAATCACAGAGAATTAACAACTATGTACCGTATGTTGGCAATACAGTGTTCGGTTAGTTTGAAAACTGAGTTATTGAGTTTTAACGATAGTTACAAAGAAACTTTTTTAACGAAACAAAACTTTTAGAAAGTATGCGTGAGCGTGTAGAGAAGTGCGCTAATTACATGATTCAATGATTTATTCAATAATCTTAAACAATAAGTCTAATTAGATGTAACCGCTGGCAGGAAATCAGTCTATCTTCCAATCTGTGGTTTTACAACTTCATTTACTTTGTATGCAGATCTATCTTATGGCCGCGCTTGGTTCTGTTCTTGAAAGGAAAGTCATGTATTCTGATTATTCCGACCAGAGACTAAACGATTGCTTGTCGTTTCTGCGTAGCCGGCGGCGGTCATTCTTTGTCTCGACGCCTTCTAATTTTCAAAGCTGCAGCAGCTGTGCATTTTATCTGCGTGGGCATAAAATTTGAAGTATTGGTGGGTTGTATAATGACTGAGCCTAGTTATTATTTCTCACGCTACCGTTCTTGATTTTACGCAAATTTAAAGTGCTGTGTTACTTCGCGTAGTTAGTTTGCATTCGCAAGAGGACAGCACAAGGCACGTTAGTCGACACTGTGTTTCTTTAAAACAAGATACTTATTTTTGAAAGTTTTTGATTCTTCAGAGTAATTTGAGCGATATTGCGCGCTAGTATCTATTTTACACCCATTGCGTTTTACCTCTATTTCACCTCTCTAACATAATGTGTGTTAAATTAGTTGCCGAAAACGTCGCGGTCTGTCATCATTGTGACTCACAGATTAATTCCTGCATTAAAAAGAGAAAAGGTTTGCAGCTCAGAGTCCCCCGTGCGAGTCGTTAACCCCCAGTCGGATATTTGAGTTAAAATGCACTTTGCGACCTTGCGACTTCGCGACTTCGACTTTGAGACTTAGCGACTTCGCAACTGCGACTTCGCTTAGCAAATCATCCACTCCAGCCTCGACACGCAGCGAGCCTCGACGCGTGGGTCTGGCAAGACTGGCATGGCGCTATTTTGAAGCCTTTATCATCATTTTTCTTCACTATAATTTTTATATTCCCGCACCTACGATTCAAGCAAATGATGTTTTTCCATCTCCGTTTGCACGACATATTCTTGGTGCGTTACAAGTGCAATATACATACATACATACATACATACATAATGCAGCAAAACCAATAAGGTCTTTTAGTAGGCTTCCATAGGCATAACTTCCTATGGTGACGGTGGTGATTCGTCACCACCACTTTTTAAAAAGTGGTGATAATCACCACCACTGTTCAAGGCTGACCTGGTAAAAAGCTATAAACCTTAGTGTGGCAGAAGTCAATTACTAATCTACAGCAGCTCTTATATGCTGCCCAGCAGTCTGTGAACTCTGAAATTTCTTGTGAATGTCATTTTTTGAGATGTGTTGATTTTTGTGAATGTGAAATTTTCTTGTGGATTTGAACTTTTCGTAGAAGTTAACTGTTTTTGTGGATGTCGTGTTTTTTGTCAACGTTTTGTTTTCTAGCGTATGTGAAGGTTTCTTGCGAGTTTTAACTTTTCTAGTGTAAGTGACTTTCTTGTGGATATCATGCCTTTGTGGATATTTTGTTTTCTTATAGCTGTGAAATATTCCCTTAAACGGTGTTCAAAAAGTCGAAACCTCTTGGTTATGGTTCAATTGGTTAGTTATCTTCATCAGTGATATTGATGGAGTTATTTTTGATGGAATTGTGTTAAATCTCAATCTGTTTGCCCGTGCAACACAGCCACGCATCTAAGCTCTACAAATTCGGCATTTCAAAGTGTCCATCGTTACCGTCACGCGAACTCGCAGAGCCTCCGCGGTGTATAACAAGGGAAAGAGGTGCCACCGCCACGCAGCGTTATCGATAACGCGCTTATCAAATTCGTTCAACCACTTTTCTCTGCAGAATTATTGTGCTCTGGAACGCGTTGGCTTTCTTAATGACATGTTCGTCAAATATGCCAGGCATCTGCAGCCAAATTTCATAGTAGGCCTAAGTGTTTATCGCATGGACCGACAGGGTTATTGACGGTATGAAGGCTTGGAGGGTCCTTTATCAGCTGCTGCACAGTGCACAGCCTTGCGTGAGCGGTGTATTAGCGGAGCGCTCAGAACATTAGCTTACCACATTCCGCTACAATTGCAGCTGAAATGTGTCCAGCAATTCTTCATTGTTAATCTCTGTAAATTTCAAAGAAATATCTAGTAAAATTATTGTTGTATAGGCCTACTGGCAATGCTACCTCGTTTAGAGGTAGAGGTTCCGGGTTTTTTGAACACGTTGTGCATTGCAACTTTTCTTGTAAAAATGAAATTTTCTTATGGATGTCATGTTTTTAAAAATGTTTTTTGCTTTCTTGTGGTTATGAACTTTTGTTGTGCATTTAACTTTTTTGTGAAAGTTAACTTATCTTGCATGTTAATGTTTTGTGGATGTGTTCTTTTCTTATGAATGTAAACTTCTCTTGTGCATTTGAATTTAAATCAATTAAATTTTAATCTGTCATTTTAATACGATTAGAATACTATCGCTAAACATTTATCATGTTTTATTTGTTATTAGATGCTTCAAATAACATTCTTTACGGCCTTCCAATTTTGTCACCACCACTTTTCAGTTCAAAGTTACGCCACTGTAGGCTTCTAAAGAAGGGAGAGTGTATGTATATTGTATGTATATTGCACTTTTAACGCACCAAAAATATGTCATGCAAACGGAGATGGAAAAAAACATCGTTTCAAGCAAACGATGTTTTTTTCCATCTCCGTTTGCATGACATATTTTTGGTAATCGTAGGTGCGGGAAGTGGTTGGACTGTAATAGAATTTGTTGCTACAAACGGTCCTTGAGCCCAAAAATCACCACCATCACCATCTACAGAATACCCCCCCTATAACATGCACATTATTGAATGAAAATTCTGTGAGACTTTATGGCAGTGTTATGTCTATGGCGCAGAAGGTTCATCCCACGCGCAGTTGAGAAGTTTATAATATATTGTAATTTTGGATTTTGGGGTTAGTTTAGAGTTAGGTTTAGATTACATATAAGGTTTTATTGGGATGGAAGAACGTTTTTTGAAATAAAACGGTATGGTTGATCCCCTCGCGTGAGATGCCATTTTGTTCATCCTCACCCTCATCAATCTGATTTGTTGGGCACAGATGATTATGAATAATAATTAATGATGATTATGAATAATTAAAAGTAATAATTAATGATGATTATGAATAATTAAAAGT
>JAQIWG010003804.1:0-17178 GCA_034695025.1 Chamaedrilus cognettii | reverse complement strand
AAAACGCCCCCCCCCCTAAGCATTATCATTTATAACTAATACTATTGATATCCTATGACAGTAAAGCTTTTCACAAGTAATTAGTTATCTATTATCAACATTTTGACCAAATTTGATGCAATTCGGTCGAATAGTATCAAAGTTATGATATTTTGAAAATGAATTTACCCCGACGATTGAGCGCGCAAATTGTATATTGCCGTGCGGCGGACTGCTAATCGCTGGTGCTTGTCATACAATGATCCTGGCTTAGTAGCGATTCTGATTTTAACTGCATGGATTAATAAATAGCGGATTTAGGCAATTTCTGACTTTATTAAACGCGTCCCTTTTACCGAGTAAAAGTCGAAAGGTGTGCTCATAAAGCAGTCCTGAAATTCGACACTAAGGTACTGACAAGGCCATATCAATAGCTGAAAACTTTCGAGCTATTGCAGAGAATGACACTAAATTTGACAACAACGTTACCAATAGATGGATGTTTATGTGTGCAATATTTTATTATCACAGATAAAAAAATAATTCACAAATCCATAGAATCCCTAAATTGTTGCATTTTTTTAGCAGAATATATCGGACCAGTTAATTACAAAAGCTCACAACTTTGGAAGTATTCGACGAAATTTCACGAAACTTGAAAGAAACATTGAAAATAGCAGCAGTACGTACAAAATTTGGCCATCGTAGGATAGAAAATGCATTAGCTATACATGAAAAAGCTCAGGGGAGGCCGTTTGTTTTAACCCACCCTAGCACCCTGTATAATAGGGCCTACGCGGAACCGTAAATATAATTGGGCCTACATGTACGCGGGACCTCCGCTGATCTCAGGGCCCTCGCCACTGATCTTTTTCTTATTGATTGTAATTTTTACTTGAAGAGACAATATTATTTATGTAATCTTGAATCAAAATAATGACCCTCATTAATTTGTCGCCACGTAGGCGTATGTTAAGGAACGCTCGTAGATAGGGCCTATATTTTGTGCCAATAAATGCAGACTATATGTTGATTTCAACAAATGTAAAATATACTAAATAGGCCTACCATAGTCAACTCGATTCCAAGTTTAAGGACCTTCGTATGACACGCTGAAAACGGCCCATAGGTGTACTACAGCCTGTCTACGATCCCTAAAGTTCATATTTAAATCAATGTGATACTTTTCACACAAAAGCCGTAAGATCACATTTGGCCCACACCCCAATAATGAGGTTCGAGGGCGAATTGTTATGTAGCGGTAAATTAATCAAGAAGTTTAGTTCCTTTTAGAAAGTTTTAAGTCCCCGTGCATGGGGAAAGGCAGATATATGCGAAGTGCCACGTACATGTACATGTACACGTTGCTCAATATATAAGGGATTTTGTCAAGTTTTGAACAGCTTGGCGTTCCGTTAAAAATACACTGCGATAAAGCGTAATTTAAGTTATCAATCGAGGACTTTGTTAGGCTGCTGGCTTCTAGGTTGTAATTAATATGTGCTCATTTAATACCGTAGGGTAATAATAATTGTGAAGTCTGTGTTGCTCAATTTCAGCCGTGGCTGGGAGATTGAAACAAATGTTAAACCATTGGTGACGGGCTTAAGAATTATTTATGACCTGAACCTATGTTGGACGTCAAAACGGAAGCGAAACGAAATAGTAGCCGATGTATATAGTTTTGACTATACACGTAGATAGGCCTACAGCATAAGAAACGAAACGGCTATAAATGTTATTTTTTATTTTTCTATTGCAACAGCAACACACACAGAATATATATTCCACATGGTGCGCCTTAAATATCCTTAAATAAATAAATAAATGTCAGTGGAGGCACACAAGGAGGGTCCGTGACGTCCAATCTCATTGAGGGACACCCCGTCTTCGAGCTATCTTTAGCCGCCGCCTGGCATCGATCCGCCTCTGACGTCACGCGCCTAGCCGCCGCCGCACGACGCTGTGACGTCATTCGCGACCGAGATAAATCGGAGCTAAACATGCGAATGAATTTGATACACAAGTATATGATAATTATATAGGATGAGGGGTTTGAAAAAAAAACGTCCTGTGTAGACTTTTATCATCTTTGATTTTGTTGCATTATTCTAAACAAGCTCTTCATCATCATCATTTACGTTTTACGTCCACTTTTTCGTGTCAGCACAGATTGGAAGTTTTCCACGATCAGACTCCCCCACAACTCTCGATTCTTTGCCGTCTCTTTATTCATGCCTCGCTCCTTCATATCGCGCTCTACCGCCTCCTTCCATGTTTTCTTATATTTCATAATTTTCGGACGGTGAGTAACAGCAAGGAATATTATGCCTTTCTAGTATATTAATACCCCCTGCAGGCCGAGGAACAAAGAATTGACTTGCAGCACACAGCTCCTCAGGCAAATCGTAAAAGGCGACTAAAGAAGGGGGAGCGGTTCTTTGCAGACTCGCTTGTTCAGAACTGGACTGCATATTGTCTTTGTGCTACACACGATCCCTAAACTACAAAAAAGTACATTAATCGTTTATTCACCATCAAGGGCGTTACGACAAATTTCTCTTTCGCTCAAGCGCAAAGGAACCTAAGAGAATCTAAGCTTCCCCTCAAAAATGAAAGTTTAGCCCAAAATGTAAAAAATGCCTTTATTGACCGGAAAACTAGTCGGGGAAACCACGGGGATTGGGGCGACAGGGAGCCAGTGACACCGGACGAGTGGGAAAAGGCTCGGGGGTGCGTGGGGTACTTCATTCTCAGAAAATGAAGCCTCAAAATTGATTATAATGCCATAGCACAACTACAATGAGCAGAAAATCAGTCGGGGAAGGCATGAGGGGGGGGGGGGGCGAGGGGAGTTTTTTAAACAAGGTTTTAAAAAATCATTAGGCTGATGTAGAAAGGGATAGGTGTAGAGTTGTGCGTAAAAATAAATGATGTAGGCGTAAGTCTACGCCTCTTTAAAGATGTGGTGGTGCCATGGCTGCCTGTGTAAATAGTCGTGTGACGTCGATGATTGCCGCGGAAACGCGAATTACGTATAGTTAGGCCTAAGTTGATAAATAGTTATAGTTACCATGGTTTAAAAAGAGACAATGACTGTTAAGAACGGCTTCGAAAATTTCTGCCAGCCTTCCCCCCGTCGAGCGATCTCATTGCCATCGCGCTACGCCAGTTTTCAAAAGATTAGGCGTAAGATCACGCTTATTTTATGAGAAGGATGCGTAAGGCTACTCTAGTTTCATCATGGCTAAAATTAACTCTGTGCCGAAGTTTGTTTCACTTTGATGGTTACTAGCCTAACCATTCAATTACTTTCACTTTAAATTACTTGACTTTGACGTTGTTTAATTACTTTTACTTTTAATTCACTCTTCAGCCTTTAGCTATAGAAATGAGATCTAACCATCTAATCGGTAGGCCTGCAGGCTACAGCCTGCAGGCTGTAGGCCTGCAGGCCTCATGCAGCTTCGGTATACGCTGACCGAGATTATGATAATCCTATCTGTTCAATGTTCATTATGAACGCTGCAAAGCGCAACAATAATGCGGGACTAACGATGCTTCTTCTCTAACAATACGCCTCTGTGCTGGTGTGTAGATCAACGTCAAACATTGACCACATTTTGATATGACAGTCGGAAAAACATGGGGCGCGGCTGGGCTCGTCCAGAGCCCCCGTTCCGATATATACCGGTGTAACAGGCCGCTGACGATCTTCAATTCCTAGCTACATATCGGAGAAGTTGCGAAAGTCCCGACGATCGTCAGGGTCGTCACTTACTAAGCCGGTAGTGGAGACGTCATCACTGTAGCTCTCGAGAACGTCGCGACCGTCACGGTCGGCTACTGTCACATAGCCCATCCGAACGTCTCCTCGTTTTCTTCGGATCGCCTCCCACTGTCCTTCCCAATGTCACTTCCCACTGTCACTTCCAACTGTCACTTCCCCCTGTCACTTCCCATCGTCACTTCCCAATGTCACTTCCCGCTATCACTTTCTACGGCTGACTGTCACTTCCCGACGTCAATCAATCACAGCACGGACAGCTTCCTCACAGGCCGTCAACAGTCGACTCCTAGACGACTCCAATGAACGTCGGAAACAAACCTCAATGCCTTCAGTCACCTACTGCCAAAGAATGTACAAAAATATAATAAATAACATAAAATGCACAGATGGCGACAGTCACTAAAGGTGACAACAGTCACTAAGGAGTGACTGTTGTAACCCTTAGTGACTGCTGTCATCTATGATCGAGAAATAAACGGAAATAAATGACACAATATAAATAAAAACCTACGAGGGCAGCGAAACTAAATAAGGAGCGCGACTCCTCTTATAGCAATTAATTCGATAGGGGTCAGCCGGCGACGTTCATTAGGATCAGAAGTGGCAAGCAGCAGCAGCGACAGCAACGGGACAGCTCAATTAAAAATAATACGACAAAAATAAATAAAGCACATCTCGACGAATTAGCGCTACCTAATCGAACGAAACTACATTGAAACACTCACAAATCATAGCTGGAGTTTAATATCGACACGGCACACATTCGGCTGGGGCCGCGACCTAGGGCCTACCTTTACTACTGCGTGATACTCCGACCGCGTGGTCACAGGACGTCTCACACACGACAAATCCGGTCCGTCGGCAAATCCCTAGGCTCAACCAACGACGACATCTCGACTTGTCTCGGACATGACATTAAACTGTGCCCGGCAGCCCTGCCCCTACTGTCACCATAGGGCAGGACGAAGCGTTGTGACCCAGGGGTCTAGGTCGCGGTCTCGGATTACGAGTGTGTCAGTTGCCGCTTCGAGTCCCGGTCGCGGCATAGATTTTAGAGTCACTTCGTGCACCCTTTGGCAAGGGTGGTTCAAATTCGTCAAGTGTTCCTACGATGCCTACCCGATACGGTGGAACCACCACAAGCGACCATCAGCTGGTGAAACGGGGCATCACCCTTTCCCGCAAGGGGCTTCCCTGCAAGGGACTAAAACAACAAAAGTGACAAGCACCGGACTACCGAAAAGCTACTTATACAGCCAAAAACTACCGAATACCGTCAAACTGGAAAACTTTTCCTACTCTTTTGCCTAACTTCTATCGGATCAAACAAACGAGGTGTTGCTCGATTAACATGTAGCGCAGAAAGAGAGCGAGCATCACGCTGCTTTTCTTAGCAACTAATCTATCCTAGGGCCCATACTACTACTCATTAGGCCACATGCAATACGGACGAAATCTGATGCAATCATTCTGCCAATTGGCCGCTTTTCTGTTAGGCCTTACTGGAGCATTACATGTACGTCATTTCCAGCCGATAGGCTGGAAATGTATCTAGCCTGTATTGGCTAGCCTGTATCTAGTTTTTGCAAATCAACTGACATAGTCTGTTTCCTATCCAATGTCAATAATTATTTATGAAATTAATTTAATCTGGCACCCGGCCTTTCACGCCAAATATTCACTACAGGCCTTCAAGGAAAGCTACATAACAGGCGTAGCCTATCACTAATTTGTCCCGAACTTCAAACTGCAGGCTCGGGGGCGAAAATTCCATTTTCGTAACATGACACTTCTTCATATAAAATTTGATTCAAATGTGTCGAGTTTATCAGAAAGCTGAAACAACATTTTCCTCTTTATCTCTAAGAATAGACAATTTGCAGGACTATCTTTTAACATCCTCAGTATAGTATAAGGTGACATGACTAAGGTGTTTACGTGGATTTTGTTAGAAATTTAATCAGGTTTACATCAGTTAACAAAAAAATTGAAAATGGGTTAACATTTGATCGAACTACAGCTGTGATTTTGAGTTTCCGTTTCTGAAACACGCACCGTTGTAGCAGACACAGAGGCGAGTCGCAGACACGCGCATAATGTTGGACAGCGCTCAGAGAACGGGTCTATATATAGATAGTTGATAATACGTAGGGCCTACATGTACATTGATTAAATTGAGTCTATGTTTAGATCAGTGGAATCACTGGAGGCCTGCAGTTGCATTAGCAGCATCAGTTCGCAGCATTACCGCTGCACGACGTTGTGACGTCATTCGCGACCTAGATACGCGCAGCGGGAGGCGAGCTAGACAGGGAGACGCCTGTGTCATCGGATTATATTTACTATTATAGGCCTATATAGGCCTTTGCTGAAAAAACGAAGCAAAATGATTACACAGCTGATTGCTACATTACTGTTGAGGAGGCATGAGTATATTTAAAAGGCTATCGACGTAACCGCCTTTTGGCTTGAATTGATATCAATTAAGTATGTTTCGTCGAGAGAGATAGTGGATGGTTTCAAGAGTGTGTTTAACAGGTTTGGGAGACCAAAGGCTTTGGTTCGCAGATAATGCCACATATACGTGAAAGTAATATGCACCGAGGTGTGTAGCCTATGGTTTGTTGAACATAGAATTCCGAACTAGCACATCGTTGGCTTCATTCAAAAATGGTTTGATTGAGCTGTGACCACCCGCTCCCCCGTTGCTGCCGCCCGTGTCGCCCAACCTGGCTGCGGTGCACGGATTCGGTGGGACGATCGCGCGATACACGGGTTGACGCCGACACCGAATGACGCTTCCGCGGGCGCTCGGAGACCGGCAGCCTTGAGGGTCCCGTGATTGCGTAGAACCGGCCGAGAAGCCATCGGATTCTCCCTCGATACTCAGTCGAACCTCGGCTGTGCCCGCTCTATCTGTCAGGATGCCGCCTCGCCTGCTGCACTTCTTCTCTGGTATTCCTTCGCGCCCCATGTCGCGTGCCCACTCAGCTACGATTGGCCTTCCCCCTCGCTCTCGTTCTCCTCCTGCCGCCAACGCGACGCTTCCACTGGTAACCGATACGTTCCCGGCGGTAACCCTCGCTCGTGCTCAATCGACGGCAACTGACGCCGCTTCGTTGTCAGTCTGTCCGACGGACCCGTTCGGAGAGTAGTCGCACCCGTTGGATGTGCAGTGTCGGAATCTTCGCGGTCTCCTATTGCCCGAACCCGTCTCACTCCCATTATTTTGGATGACTGAATATCATGCCCGCGCTTCTTCTCGCCCGCTTCACGGCCCGCGGCCGAACGGACTGCAGCTGTCGCATTTCCGAACAGTCTAGCCAAATTTTACTCCAATGCTTGGATTTCCGAGCGAATTCGACGCATAGCCCCTTTATTTACCCTCACTCCCCCTGGGTCGCGCTCGCCAGATTCCGCGCGGTTGCCGAAATCCTCCATTGACGACCGACGCGCAACCGGGTCGGGCAGCAAGCCCCGGCCCTGAAGTACCCGCACGCTGACCTCTCCCGACGGAGTGGCTTGCATCACGTGTCCTCTGAAGTGCCCCCCTCCTCGGCCCGCGTCGCTCGGGCCCTCCCGTGTGCCAGCATCACCTCGCATGTCGACATCCGAACTTCGTCGCCCCCCTCTCGGGTAGTCGCCACCTGGCCCTCCTCGTCGGTCAGCGTCGATCCCAATTCTGACACCAGTGTGGCCCCCCCCCCCCCCCCCCCCCCCCCCCCCGTTGCTGCCGCCCGTGTCGCCCAACCCGGCTGCGGTGCCCGGGTGCGGCGGGACGATCGCGCGATAAACAGGGTCGATGCTATCGTCCCTCTCGGCCACGCCACCGAGTGACGCTTCCGCGCGGTCGCGCGGAGACCGGCGGCCTTGTGGGTCCGGTGATTGCTTAGAACCGGCCGGGGAAGCCATTGGATTCTCCCTCAATACTGAGTCGAACCTCGGCTGTGCCAGCTCTATCTGTCAGGATGCCGCCTCGGCTGCACTTCCTCGCTGGTATTCTAATTATCGTCCTCACGCGGCCAGTGGTGATGCGGTAAGCGATACGGCCAGTAGTGAAGCGGTCAGTGGTGATGCGGCCAGTGATGCGGTCAGTAGTGATGCGGCCAGTGATGCGACCAGGTGTGATGCGGGCAGATGTGATGCGGTCAGTGATGCGACCAGGTGTGAAGCGGTCAGTGATGCGGTCAGGTGTGATGCGGTCAGTGATGCGGTCAGTGGTGATGAGGCCAGTAATGCGACCAGGTGAGATGCGGGCAGATGTGACGCAGCCAGTGATGCGGTCAGTAGTGACGCGGCCAGTGATGCAGTCAGGTGTGATGCGATCAGTGATGCGTGCAGTGGTGATGCGGTCAAGCGATGCGGTCAGTGATGCGGTCAGGTGTGATGCGATCTACAGTGACGCGGGCATACGTGGGGTAACTAGTAGTGGCGGGTGCAGGCTGATGAGGGTAATTTACGAGGAATGTGCAAATATGTGACAATTATGATGCGGTCAAAGCCGTAGCATATACTTTACTTTTGACGCGGTCACGTCACGGTAGTGTCCTGTATGGCACAATCTCAATCCCTTCGCCGCTGTAGCCAGCACGCTGTTTCAGCTAACGCCATGTCTGACGACGAGCTCTTAATTGTTTAGGAATCCCAGAATGAACGAGTCAGTCTAAAATTGCAACGTCATACGCTTAACTATTAGCTAACTAAATCACAACCAATCAGAACTTGACACGCTAGCCAATTAGATATAATGATATGCTAGATTTACTAGAAGGACATACATGCTCTAGATTTACTAGAAATGAGTCCAATGCAAAAATAATAATTATACAAGCACCATCAGTGGCGTAGCGAGGGGGGGCAGGGGGGCGGCCGCCCCGGGCGCCGGTGGCTAGGGGGCGACAAAGGGGCGCCCAAAGTATTATATTAACTCTGGATTAGTTAGATTACATATTATACTCGTCATTGCTTAAATTTGAAAAGTACACTTATTTTAAGTAACACAGTGCACAACAATGTTGTTTTCCGGATACCCGTCTATAATGATTATTTTAGTTTCTGTTATGTTATTGTGCTAGATAATTTATGTACTATTGAGGTTTGAAGTAATGTTTTGTATCAATTTTTCCAACCAGTCGACTACAGCTGGAATGAAAAATTTTCACTTTGACCTTGGAGGGTTGAAATGCCTGTTCCACTGCATGCCTTCATCAAAGTTTGATGATGTCATTGATCAGTTTTCAGCAGTGAAGGCCAGGAAAATAAATCTTTTGTAAAACGTAATGTACTTGTAATGTAAAGTACGACTTTTTAAGTGACGAACTTAATTATTTGGAGGTAATTTTTCTAAATAATATTGTTTTGTAGGGAATGTTGCCTAGGCTATACTTATAATTATAGCAATTAAATTGTAATAGTTCAATAACTGTATTATGACTGATAATGATTATGTTTCGTTTGCAAACAAGGTATATAATTGCGCGATGGAGGCAGCCTGGGGGGGCGCAAATTTGGGTGTTTTGCCCTGGGCGCCAAATATCCTCGCTACGCCACTGCAGCGCTGCCCAGCCGCTGTAGTATAAAAACTGGATGCAGCATTGTTGCGGGGTTCACACTTGACGCTGATTCTGACTTGAAGCGCGCACGCTGCGAGAACGTCAAGGACTGCCGCGAGCGCGGCCGCGCGTCAGGTCTGAGAATGCAGAAGTTTAATTGTTCAATAGTTTGAGGCTTGAAAATTATGTGTCTCAATATAGTAAAAAGAATCGACTTCAATGGAAACTTCTCTTTAAAACTACATCTATTAGTGTAGTCTGGTAGGCCTGGCTATGGATGTAATGCCAAGCGAGTTAAATAGGCAACAGGAGGCCTAGCTCTACCACAACGATCAATGCTAGCATAAAATCCCCAGATTAATTCAGAGAACAATAGGAAAAACTACTCTACATCAAAAGGCACCCCAGCTCAGGCTGTAACAGGTGGTGGGAGCCTTCAAAGATTCCCCAGAACCATGAATAAAACAATAGAAGGAAACGACATAAACAAAAAGGCCCCAGTCCTAGGCTGTTACAATAACGGGACCCGCAGTGGCACAGACATGATTGCTCCCGTGATCCAACACGCAATGACGGATCAGGACCATTTCACTTAAGACCATATACACTTAGGACCATATACATTTAGGACCATATACATTTAGGATCATATACAATTTGACACTTGGGACCATATACATTTAGGACCATGTACACTTAGGATCATATACAGTTAGGACCATAATTATACACTTAAGATCATATATACATTTTTCATTTTAAAACCTGTCATTTCAGATAATCCTTCCATCACGGGGAGAGAAAACTGAACTCGTCCAGCTCTCCGGTCTTGGGATACTATCCATCTCACCCGAAAGGAAAACAAAACTTTGTCTCAAACTATAGGCCTACCTGATGGTTCAGGTAAAACTTGTAATAGTCTACGTGACACTCACACCGAAGCCCCAATAGGCAGCATAATCATCCCACAGCGCCTGATGACTGGACGATGAGCAGAAAATATTAACATCAAACAAATATCCTTAAGGACCTTCATCATAGATCATTTCCAACTGGATTGAATCATAATGAGCGACCACTGCCTGGAGTCGCGTGACTCATATTCACACATAAGCAGAGTTATATATAGCCCTGATAAAACACGCGTAGCGTTACGCTGGCTCTGTCTAAAAGAGACGTAGTGCAACTGCTCAACCTTAAAAACATTGGAGGACTACGCTATGCACTATAGTTGAACTTCATGAATAATGCTACGCCTGCCCGTTTCAAAATAGTCGTAGAATTTGCACCTAACCGTCATTTTTGGTGTACTATGATCATACCCCTGCTAAACTGCGACATACGGAGTATTTGAGGAGTAGTACATATATATCTTCTTGATTTAATTGTTAGTGAGCTGAGAAACCGCAGTCCAGTACATGTATTTATAGTTACTGTCATACCATGAAGTAGTTACAGCATAGTCCAAAAAAAGCTCAAATTAGATAAATAAATTAACCGATACTGCTATAGGACTGTCCCGCTATTTCTGAGCATAGGGTAATCAACACACAAGAAAATATGGGGAGGCAACATAAAATATATAACTGACAAAGAATAATATAGACTGAGTTACAGAGTTATAACATTCAGGCTCCGCAGCCATAAGGAGGTCCAGCTGCTGAGACTGCCCTTCTCGTACAGCGACCTGGAAGAGCAACGCGCATACTCAGCCGTGGATCATTTGTCGCGGAAATATGAATCGTGTGTGCCAATCGAACGCCCGCGGAAGCAGATGAAACGGTCTCGGAACAGACGCGCGGCCTAACCTAACGGTCTCGGAACAGATGGAGGGCCTAACTTAACGGTCTCTGAACAGACGGCCGGCCTAACCGAATAATCGACCTCATCAAAATCGCTCGTCGCCGGGGCATACAGCGCCGAAACAGCAAACATTTGAATTAGGCGCTGATGTCCGACGGATGGACAGCGGACCATCCAATTGTCTGCATAGGGTCACCAGGGTGCACACTGCAGACAGTTGTATGGTCCGCTGTCCATCCGTCCGGCATCAGCGCCTAAGACTCCCGGCTGACTTTCTGATTGAATTATACACGCAGGCCAAAGAGGTATAGCTTCGCCAAAGAGGTATAGGTTCGTCGAATCGTCTGGACAATGTACTGATCATAATAAATTATTAGGTTTGGACAGCTCCTCAGATTCGATGCATGATCAATTATAACTGTTTTAAACATGACAAGGAAGTGTAATATGTGACATTTCTTCAACAATTATCAAATCAAATAAATCAAATAGATTTTATTACAAACACACAGTGTAGGTTATAAGCAAGTAAGTGTTCGCTAAAACGTGTTTATAACTCCGGACAACAGGCGCTGAGTGCGACATACCCAGAACGCGCTCAAGTTGCCCGGCCATTGCACATGTATATATTGTTATTTTTGAGGCTATGTTGAACTATTTGGTTACAAAAAATGACATTGTTAGCTGTGTAACTGTACGGATGGAAATATCAGCCGACATAAAATTATACAGTAATATAAAATAAGAGGCTAAAAACTTTGCGATCTACACTTGAGTTCAAACATTATGCATGTGGACTGCATTCGATTATACTATGTGCTGTAAAAAAATTAAAATCAAGCAAGCAAAAATAATTTAAAATCGGTTAAAATGCTTCGACCGTAAGTAAACTAGAATATATGGCTGTTATTTGCAAACAGTATACGAATGTCAGGCCTTTACAGTTAGAAATGAATCTAGATATTCCGACATTGGTAACGCTCTAAAAGAATTAAAAGAAGTAGGCCACCAGCGTAAACGATGTAAACTTATTATATCTTCGTCAGGGTTATATTTGGGGGGACCGGGGGTTAAGCCCCCCTAGGTTGCATTGGAACCCCCCTAGTTCGTTAAAAGATGCTGAGGGCCCCCCGGACCTCCTCCGCTCGTGAGGTTGGACTGGAGAGGAAAAAAGTTGACCTCCCTAGCTCTTTTTCAGCAAATCTAACCCTGATCTTCGTATAGTTCCTCTATAGCATCAGTTCACTTGGTGATGATATGCATGCAGGGGCCCCGTAAATAAGGGCCAATACCGACGAGTAACGGGACGAAGTCAAATATAGTGGCGTTAGTATAAAGGTGAACAGGCATGGCGTTAGTCTACTGTCCACGCTTCAGAGTCAGATAATCCACAAGGAGGTGATATGGTCCCCTTACCATAAAATCAAATGCAACATCTACCAGAAATGGAGAGAATTTTAACTGCGTTCCTAATAATAGTTTCAAGCTGCCTGCTGCGGATATCGCAGTGCCAACTGCGCTGATGCTGTTACTTCAGTTCTTCGCTGCTGCTTAACACTGTTACTGCAGTGCTACTGCGCTGCGGCTGCAGGGTATTGCTGCTGACGGCGCCACCCGTCTCTCTAACTTGCTGCTATAATATTCCACAACTAGAACTGAAACCGCTAACAGCACCAGCAGCAGCAGCAGCACCAGCAGCTGCAGGAATAATATCATCATCAGCAACAACAACAACACTAGGAGCACTAGCAGCAGCAGCAGCAGCCACCCGCAGCAGCAGTAGTAGCCGCGGCAGCTGCACCAGCAGCACCAGCAGCAGCAGCAACAATATCAGCACCAGCAGTAACAACACCAGCACAACCAGCCGCAGCACCAGCAGCAACAGCAGCAGCGGCAGCAACACCAGAAACAGCAGCAGCAATCGCAGCAGCAACACCAGCAGCAGCAGCAGCCGCAGCAACAGTAGCAGCGGCAGCACCAGCAGCAGCCTAACAATATCGCGAGAAGATTTCCATTTCGCACGGTGTCGCCATGCTGACGAGGTTATCTGTGAAATCTGGACTCGGTCACGTGATTGTTTTAAGCATCCAGCACGAGCCAGTCATCATTACGGGGAAAAAGCGAAAGCAAATCCAATTCGCCGTGCTAAGAATAGCATGAGGCCGACATTCTTGTTCTATGCACAACTTCACGCCTCTGGCCGCTGCGAAATGCCTACGATTCACTATCTAAGGGCGTCTATACAGATATCATTTGGAAGACCATGGAGCATAAATTATGTTAATAAATATTATGATCTGATTGGTCTGCAGTTAGAGGATATATAATTTTCGATTTTGGAGTACATTTTCATGTGTGATGAAACTCAGGAGCGAGGGAAGGGGGACTGGGGGAGGTAGGATAGCGGCGGGAAGGAGGGTCTAAAACTTTAATCCGTGATCTAACGTAAAATGGCCAGAGACAATGCCCAATCCTCTGAAGTCGACAGGCCGTCACACAATGTCCGTTCATGTGCAGTATATAATATTGAATATAACACATACAATGCAAACAATAAAAAGATCAATTTATTTATTTATTATTTATTTATTTATTTATTTTGGCCCACAGTATAGGCAGCTAAGCATCCTGATTGAAAATACCGCTTTCCATTATTTAAAAAATCGTGTTTAGCTTAACTTTTTCAACCATTTACATTTTTGAGGGTGCATTGGAGTCTTATTGCTGTACAAAATCACTGTGCCAACAACATTTCTGATTTCTTCGACCAATCTGCCAAACACGTGGACCAGGGGAATGCTGACATATTTTAAGATCAGTATATTTAAGTGAATTTTTTTTTGGGTTCGGCTTATACCTCCATCTTTGGCCTCCAGGCAAACTTTTGTGTCCAACCGAAAAAGAATTTTAACAATCTCATCTAGCATATTGGACTCCACAGTCCACACTTCCCCCTCCACAACACTCTTTTCAGGATAATATATGATCCATATTCATCAACTCGGCAGCAACTAGCAACACATAAATACAACAGCATCAAAAATAAACAAATAAGTAAATACCACTAAGGCTTAAAATATCAATATAGTCTATGCAGTATACAAGGTGCTGTAGTGGTTAATTAAGGCGTTGGACTTCGAGTCCAGAGGACCTGGGTTTGAGTCCCGGCCCCGGCAACCTGAACTATGGCATTACAAGCCCTTCAGCAAGACTGTTAAACACACAAGTGTCGCTAGCTGACAATCATCGTCCAGGAAAATTTATTATTCTGGTTGGCGATAGGAAGGGCATCCGGCCGTAAAAACCCAGCTCAAATATAAACGTCCAACTGTATTAACATGGACACAGCGGTACAGACTTGCCTGTAGCGCATAAGAATAGACGCCAAAACGATGTTATTATTATTTTTATATTTATAGCCAGAATATCAATTAGTAAGCTATTCTATAATATTTGCAAGATTATGGACCCTCCGTTTCCTATGCCCGAAATGCTGATTATCAGATCCTTTCATATTTAATTTTTTTCACTCCTTTTTTTGTTCTATGGTCACCACAAATTGTTGGCCACCACACTTAAGTAATCTTTGCCCTCAAGCTCTATCTCAGGGAAGGAGAAAGTTTTGGGAAATCTCAGAGACTATCACACCAAAGTTCAAATACTATTTTATTTGGTCGCTTTTTTAGGTGACCGAATGAGGTGAGTATACATGGGTCTAGTATAGATGAAATAACCGTACTGAATATCTTCAAGAACTGTAGAGTCCTAGTTTCGCTGAAAATTATGGACTATTACATTAGTAGTCGTATAACAGTATGCAAAATTGCATCGCATATTTTTAATCATGCAAACTTTAATTACGATCTTAAGCTCATATTGTGATGTGTCACAATTTTTAAAACTTCTCGCAAGGTTTAGTTGTTTTTAAAAATATTACATCAATGCTCCAAACAGAACTTTAGGGCTACATGTATAATAATAATTATTATTATGGTTGTTTCAATCTGCTCCAGAGAAGCTATCTTAATTTCACACGCAAAAAATTCAGCCTAATGGTCTGATATAAAATGCAGAGCTAAGATATCTAATCCACTGAAACCCACACACTTACAGTCCAATCAATTGCAGTATATTACACGTACGTATCACAAACACAATGCAAAGCAACGAAGCAATCAATTCGGTTATTTGTGATGTCCATAAATATCGACGGCTACTATTAAAACATGTACCAGATTGAAAACATGGCTTCAAGATGCAACAACTTAGCATAGATTACAACATCATGTACTGATATACAAGTACAATCACACTTACACGTACATTGTGTCTTCAACTCTTCATGCAGTTTGCAGCCTATGAACTCAAGTACCTCTGCAAGCCGGGGAAGAAAGAATTGGCTCGCAACGCAGAGCTCCACGGATGAGTCGCAAAAGGCGACTAAAGAAGGGGGAGCGGTTCTGTGGCGGCTCTCGTTCACAAAATCGGACTGTAATGATCTTTGTTAAGTACTATAATACAGACGGTCATTACACAGTAACTACAAATCCCCTATAGATAGGACACCAAGGCTGAAGCCGACATACCTGGAAAAGGCCTACAGTCTATTATTGTCGTAGTTTAATCTCTTGTTTCCGAACGATGACGCTGCCGTCTGCCAGCTCTTTGCGAACCAATCTCCTTAGCTCTAACCTTATTCTGCTTTAGTGGTTTTCCAGGCGCGTATGCTAACGCGTCTCCCGCCCGACAGCGCATGCAGTGACTGCACGTTACGCTGCAATAACGAGACTCGTGTCAGCACTCAGCTGCGTAACGGTGTCTCACCCAGTGTTTTCGCCCCCTTACGAAACTCGCCCCCTCATGAGAAAATCAAAGGGCCATAGCAAAAAAACTAGTCAACTGATTTGCATGCAATTTTATAGCAATACGAATCGTGGCCGGCTGCTCGATAGCTCGTATAATTTTGAGATTAATAGGAGAATGGACCACGAAATTATAACGGCCTAAATTTTTAGCGATATAGTCTCCCCCTTGCATACAAAGTCTCCCCCCATGCATAGTCGCACCAAAAACTGCCTCGTTGCGAAACCAATAATCCGATTGATGCCTAATTTGGACATGTCCTATGGAAGGGCTATGTCAATTTACATGCAAATTTTCAGACCAACATCTGTGTCAATTTTTGATCATACATTGAGACATCTTTGTAAAGTGTTGTAAATTTGGCATTAAAAGTATCAATACACATTGTATAATATACTGAGAAGAACAAATTTTAAAGTTTTACATAAGTTTTATATGCATGTTCAAGAAGATGCCAGCTACTAACCCTGAAAGTTCCAAAGCATTTGATGAACTTAAAGGAGAAATAAAGTTAAAACTTCTCAGGACCCGGAGCGAATTTAGGGGGGGGAGGATACTTTTGTTTTTGACAACGGCAAAGCAGCTGCTGGCTCCGCGCGAGCGCATAAGCCAGGGATACCACTGGACGCGAATAAAATATCCATAGATTGTGGGTATCACGGTAAAAAATATCCCTAGATTGCAATTTTTGACAAAATATCTGAAGCCTTCAATATAAATTGCGTCATTTAATACAAAAAATATCCCAAGATATCTGGGGAAATTTTGCGTTAAAAATCAGATTCCTCAATCACTGAAAATAGAATGCCTAGACCAACAACTAGTGATATAGGCTAAGGCCATGCCAAGCAATGCCATCACTGGCATACGCTTAGCTGCGCACCCACAGTCAGCGTCAACCGACGGCATCTGGCCACGGCTGCCACGCCCCAAGCCGCTACCATCTCTTGGCGGATCTATGGGGGGCCATAAAAGCCCTCGCTCACTTCAAGGTCTTTTTGATCCCTAAAAATATTATATCAAAGTAAAAAATGCCCTTTACTTCTTCATACTTTTTGACTATTCATCGAAGATGATATGAGAGTTTCCTAAAATCTAAAAAGAGCACTCCTGAAGATGGTCTCAACATTAGGCTAAAATATATTCCTAAAACGCCCTCAAACTCTATGTTCATGGGGGGGGGGGGGGGGG
>JAQIWG010003803.1:0-17182 GCA_034695025.1 Chamaedrilus cognettii | reverse complement strand
ATTCACCCCCTAGCTCCCTATTTTACCCCCTAGCTCCCTAATTCACCCCATAACTCCCGAATTTACCCCTTGGTTCTGTTGCAGGTTTGCCAGCAGATCGTTGCGGCCAGCCTACACGTACAGCTGAGTGGGGGGGTGGTGCGGCGTATGGACCCCTCTGAACTGCCCCTAACCATCCAAAACGACTGGCTTGCTGCCCTGGGATACACCGATGTGGAGCGGATCCAGGGGGAGGGGGGGCGTGAGGACCTCGCACCCCTCGTTAAGTTTTACTCCGGTAGAGGCGATTTAGTCATCTGACTTTTTGAAGCTCCGTTTTTGAAATAATGTCTAATTATATTCTTAGATATTTTTAAAAGAAATTAGTGGGGTTCGGTAATAAAAATGCATATTTTTTTAAACAATGAGTACTTTTTTCAAATAAAATATTTAACAAAATATGCGTACTATGCTGCATGTGCCCAATTAGTGCAGTGCCTTGAAGTAAGGATAAAAAATAGTTTGTTGATCTGGTCATACAAAATGCCTGGATGCCTGTAATCTAGACACTGATTAAAACGATGTCATTATTAAAGTAGTTGTTTCAAAGATTAAACACAATTTAAAAACTGTTTGATCAGGTTTTGCACAATGTTGGTATCGTTGCAGGTAAACCGATGCATGACAGCACATTTACGCGCAGACAGATCCAGGCGCAGGTCGACGTCAAGAAGGGCGGCCTGCTGCAGCAGTGGGTCCGACGGGTCTGCATCCTCTCGGGCACCAGATTGCTCGTCTATAAGGGTACGGCCACCTTTATGGTACGACACCAACACCAGATTTCAGTACTTGTCTATGAGGGTAGGGGCAACAGACTACTTGTCTATGAGGGTACTTGTCCAGGTTATTTGTCTGTAAATGTTTGGACACCAGATTACTTGTCTTCAATGTTGAAGCACTCGCTGCTAATTCATAACGCTTAGTATTTTTTTAAATACTTAGCAAATTACAAGAGTTTTCTATCCAATCTTGAATAGCATTAACCTAGCATTGTGAAGTAGGGTGTCATTGTTGCTAAAGATATCAATGTTATTTAATTTTGAGAAATTTTAGTCTTAGCGGCTTGGAAATATAACCCAAATAAAAAGAAGACTCTTAATAACTACTAAGAAACTCAAGCATGATCCGTGTATTAATCCATGAGTCATCACTGCACTTGCTTGCTATGTAGACAAGCTGAAGAAGGATGAACCAAGCATCATCCAGCTGGCCCGGGGGTTAGTAGAGGAGGTGAAGGTCAAAGGTCACGACCTCTGTCTCAAGCTGACCGCGACCCTGGTGGGGGGCGGCGGGGGCGACAAGCAGATCTACTTGTCGTTCATCGAGACGAAGGATTACGCTCGCTGGCTGCGACGCTGCAGGAGGGTGGGTTCTGAAGAAGTTAAACTATGTGCAATATTAAACTAAAGAACTGATACAAGAACTAAAGAAATTTATAATGAAAGAAGTTAATAAAAGAAAAATGGAGATAAGAAGGATGAAGGAGTTGTAAAGAAGTTGGTTAAACCTAAGAACTCTTTCAATTCAAAATATGAAGTAAATTTATTAGTTTGAATTGAATGCCGTTAAATAATAAACTTTTTAATGTCATTGAATTATGTAGCTAAGGGGTTTAAAGTGACGTTTTTGTGGTACGGTGTTGATCAAACTGATGTCAGCAATATTCTTGATTCTGTTCATTGGTCGACATTGAGATAGAATCCGTTAAATTGAATGTCATCGTATGATCTGTAATATATCTTCTGAATATGTATTATGATTATACCCTATTGGTCACCATTCGATTCATATCAAATGGTTAGTTGTCACATGACTAAACCATCCACGCTTCCAAATTATTGCAATAAATAAATTAATAATGAAATATTTAAAAAATATATCACAAATCTCTTTCGGAATTTGAAAAGCTTAATTTTTGCTCCATATTTCTCTTTCCAGGCAACAGACAGGCTTCCGACAACGGCGGACCTGTCGAACTGTCACCTGGAGTATCTGCCGGAGATGATGTTCATCAACGACCAGCTGTGCGTCCTCTCCGCGCGCCAGAACCGCCTGAGGGAGCGCGTGGGAGAGGAGGACCTCTCCACCATTGGCTGGATTGAGGACCTCACGAGGTTCTTGAGAGTAGACAGTTGTTTGAAAATAGTCACGCATTGAGTATTTTCTATAGCTGTAGGATATAAATCTATTCTTTCTTCTCCAAAACGGCCAGATTAATATTGAGTGAAGAAAATAAATAAGTATCATATCTAAATGTCAGCCAGTTTTGAAAAGCTACATATGGAGGGTTTTTGACTGTTGTGGCCCTATTTAGCTGTTCTTTCTTCAGCGCAGCAGCAACTGCTAAATAAAATAACATAAATAGGCATCATATTGGCGTATGTGTCAGCTTGCTATGAGAGCACAAAATATCGATTTATCTTGTGACACTATAATTATAGAAGCTATTATTACTAAGTACTATTTCGTTTTGGTGCTTGTTTTAATTGAAATCCATTGTAATATACAAATGTTGAAAAATCTTTAAAGTGACTATGTTGATTGAAAACTCCGCTACCTTCGTTGTTTATGAGATATTTGCATGATTTGTAGTGTAATATTTGATTGATGGTGGACAGGTTCCACAGCCTGCGCAGTTTGAATTTGTCCGACAATGACCTGAGAACCTTTCCCCTCACCCTGTGCTGCATCAGCACTCTGGTCGAACTGAACCTGGCGACCAACAGACTTGAGGATATACCCTCTGACATTCACCTTCTGCACAAGTAAGGGATTCACTTCTGTGTGTCTTGTATACATGTAGGGCGTCCTTCCGACATACACCTGCTGCGCAAGTAGGAGGTTCACTTCTGTGTGTGTCGTGTTTACATGTAGGTAATCCCTCCAACATACACCTCTTGCGCAAGTCAGGGGATTCACATCTGTATGCGCCTTTTACACAAGCTAGGCATCCCTTTTGCCTAAGTGTCAAATATATCCATTCATACCTTCTACACAAGTAAAGAATTTACGTCTGCATGCACTTTTTTGCAAGTGCAGTCCCTTCAGCATGCAGATAATTTGCGTTGAAGACCCACCTTGATCACCTTGAGAGTGCTTGCAACGCATCTGATGCAAATCCAGGTTATAGGTTGATGAGATAATATGACACAGTATGTGATATTTAAACCAAATTCAGAGTAGGAACATCAATGCTGAAATTTTCTATCAGATTTTAAATTTTTTTCCTGGATATTTAATTGAATTTAGTTGACAATTAAATCTCTCGAGAATATTGTTGCTAGCCTTGCGGGTTAAGCTTGCTGTATGACGACACAGCACACAATAATCGCTAAGCTACACAAATCATATTAGTAGAATATCGTTGTTTATACTTCTTTTGAGCCTTTTTTATGTTTATTATTAATTTGCTGCTCTGTCCGCAGCCTGCAGGCTCTGCATCTACACAACAACCACCTGACCTCGGTGCCTGATGAGCTGCTTTCTCTCCGCAAACTCTTCATTCTGGTTCTTGCTTTCAACCGGTTTGCGTCACTGCCCCCAGTCGTCGCGCAGATCACCAATGTGCGCTACACCGAGGTGAGGGGATCGCCGCTGTGTTAGTGTGATCAACAATGGCTGGGTTGCTTGTCGGTGATTGGACGCTGAATTAGCTTACTAGCTGCAGTGAGTCAGAGAACTGCTGGTAGTAATCGTTTGCATGCTCGATCTCGAGCACCTCACCCACAGATCACTTGGCAGTTGATTCCTTATCAGTTTACTTATGCCTGAAATTTATTATTAAAACGCATACATTATTGATGACATAGACATTTAAAAACTGTTATCTTCTGAATTGTAAGATATTGATGTGGTTCATTCTTTTTTATTAGACGACTGCCTTACAAGATGTTTGCTTTATGCTTGTGATATCACTTTCATTGCTCTCATAAATCAGTATGATGCTAGATATTATTTATTACTTGAGAGAGGTCGTCATTCTGTTGACCATGCTAGATCTTCATTATTATTTTTTATGAAAAAAATTTTTGCTTATGTTTTAAAGCAAATTATCAAACATTTGTTCTCTCGTGTTCAGGCAGAGAACATCGTCTTGGCGGGGAATCAGATCGCTCGGATCTCCTCGGAGGCCCTGGTGGAGATGAAGTACGTCAAGAAGGTTGACCTTCGACTCAATCAGCTCGTCCTTCCCTCCACAGAGACCCTCAAGTTTTCTGTGCTCGAGCACCTCACCCACCTCGACGTCAGGGATAACCGGGTCACAGAACTCGACCTCAGGTCTGTGCACAGTCTAGGGATGAATAAATGGGTCACCAAACTTGACCTCATGTCTGTTCGCAGCAGAGGAATGAATAACTGGATCACAGAACTCGACTTCAGGTCTGTGCACAGCCTGGGGATTAATAAATAGATCACCAAACTCAACCTTAGGTCTGTTCACAGCCTGGGGATGAATAACGGAGTCACCAAACGCGACCTCAGGTCATCAAGCTGTAACTTTTAAGTGTTTGAGAGCTCAAAAGGGTGCCTTTTACTTAAATCTTTGGCCTTAATTTTCAAAATGATTCAAATTTAGATGATATTGTAATGTGCATTCATCCTGCTTGTACTCAACTTTTTCAGCTGAAGTGGATCGTCTTTGCATTGTTAATTTTTTTCAAGATCATCCTTTCTAATCAAAGCATTCTTGATTTGGTAAGTATTAATACCTCATTGGTTTTGGTGCAGTATAGTGAAGAAAATCAAGAAAAGGCTTAAAAATAGCGCCATCGTTCTAATATATTTTACTAAAATATCCGACTAGAGATTAAATCTTGTACACTTCAAACACCTTTTTCACAAACCTTGTATTTCTTAACTATATTAGCAAATCGCTAGATATGCATTCTAGATATGACCCAGGAATGCAAAGTTGCAAAGTCCTGAAGTCCCAAAGTTCCAGAGTCCAAAAGTGCATTTTAACTAAAATATCCAACTAGGAGTTAAATAGTAAAAACAGAATTCAGACAGGTTTGATTGTTAAATTAGATAGGATAGAGTAGTAACAGCGTTACTGATGTTCGTTCAGGTCAGTGCGAAGCCTGGAGTGGTTGAACTGTGAGCGGAACGCCATGGTGGTTCTGCAGCTAAACGGCACGGCTCTTAAGAGTCTCTTTGCGGCCTCCAACTGTGAGCAATCTGAAATTTTTATATTTTGTTTATTTGTTGGAATATATTAGTGCGAACCCTCTTCTATTTTATGTGCATCTGTTGTTTTTCACTGAGTGTGTTTGTTTTTCACTGAGTGTGTTTGTTTTTCACTGAGTCAAATGATTTTAACACAAAGGTATTGATGCAATTTTTGGTAGTTTTTGATTTAAGGTATTTTTATCTCTTCTGAAACTTCTCTTTGAGCTGAGTAGGCTACCACAGTGCTTTGACGAAATTGATAGCTCTTTGATTTTTTTAAAAATTTTGTCTAAATTTTTCAAAAGTTGTCTAGTGCTAATTTTGATACGGTACAGACAATCTTGAGTCGATATGATATTTTTTTCTTTGAAGCCCTGCCAGTCGGTCAGTGTTTCAATGGCTAATGCATACGGTGTCGCAGGCCTCGAGCGAGTAGTCGTCAGTCCAAAACCCGAGTGGCTTCTTCAGATAGACGTCTCCAAGTAAGTCACCACGTGTCTATATATCCGCCGAGTCCCGTTGTTCCTCTTGACATTTGTCACACTCTCGAACTATGTGTGAAGGGCTACGTATTGTCTTTGAAGGAGTAATTTATTCAATTTAACTCATTAGCTTGCAGCGTGATTATTTAAGGTTTGTAAACAAGAATATCTAAAACAGATATCGTTTCAAATAATAATAGTAGATGGATCCAAAGTCCATCTTGGCATCGAGAATATGATTTGTCGTCGAGAGTGTGACTTGTCATCGAGAATATCGTAGCGATAATGGTATTGGATGAAATCAAAAGTGGGATTGTTTGTGGATAGATGGCGACAGCCTGAGCGCGTTTGTTTGCAGTAACTGCCTGGAGTCGCTGCCCGAGTGGCTCAGTGACTGCTTCTTCCTTCAGAGGCTCAATGCGTCACACAACTTCATTCAGGAGCTGCCTACCAGGTGCTGTGGAATTCGTTATAAGTTGAATTTAGTTCTCCGGATATTATTAGTGTTCTATTATTAAGCGCGCTATTTTTGTGAATTTTGTACTATGCTCTATATTACTATGCTTTGTTATGCGTGCCGATGACAATTGTTGACGACAAGATGAATTCAGATATAATAATATTGCTCTCGATGTTAATCTATCCATTCTGTGCAGGATTGACACTGGTCTTTGATTCATGGACTTTTACCACGTTGAGACTCCCCCGTAGCTCCCTATGCTTTGCCATCTTTGCCATCATTAGTGCCTAGATTCTTCGCATCAAAGCTCTACTGCCTCCCTTTTTCTACTGCGTACCTCTTAAATTGTTTTTTTAAAAGATGATTGTGACATGTTTCGAGAATTTTTTTTTGTCGAACTTGAAATTCCTTCCAATAAATATTGATTCGCGCAGAATTTCAGCCTATTGATTAGATTTAATTTTGGATTTAAAATTATATACCCGCTCGATGACGTCGTGTAGGCTGTTTGTGGACGCGCGAAGGCTGCGGTCGCTGCGCGTCGGATACAATCGCCTAACTTTCATCCCCTTCGCCGCCGACGCCGACTCCCTTTCCCTCGAGGAGCTTCACTTTCAATACAACCAGATCTCCGCTCTTCCGCCGGACTTCCTCCAGAAGGCCAACAGGTTGTCTTCAGCATTTTAAATTGTTATTTCCTTATATTTGATTTAATTTAGTTGAGGCCTGTTCATTCAATTTAATTTAGTTAATTATTGCTTGGTCTTGATGAACGAACATTTTTCATCAAGAGCTTAGTGACACCTGCTGAAAAAATGTGTAGGTAGGCTGAGAATATAACTTTTCTAGTAATTGACAAATTTTGTTCAAGGCATTGTGACTGCTACCGCTGTTGCAAGGAGCTGACTCTGTGCGCTCTGTCTGTAATCTCAAAGTATCGTAGAACTGTGCCATTGCAGGTGATATGGCAAGATCACTTCTGTTCATATTTTCCCTGCAGACTGGGGCAAACAGAGAATAGGTCTGCAGCTCAGAGTTCCCTGGGCGAGTCGCCAAAGACAACTGAAGAAGTGGGAAGAGTTTTTTTGACTGTAATGGTTTGTCTTACAACACGATTCTTAAATCCCCACAGCCTCTTTTTGTTGGCATTGTGAAATTTATGCTGTTCTACTTGTTTGGTTTTCTTTCTAAGAATACATTGATATCTCCTTTTCTTCTTTGTTAAGCACATTTCACGTGTTGAGTACTGTTCTTCTCTTTATCGTATAGACTGAGAGTGCTGAATGCGACAAAGAACCGACTGTCACGCCTGCCCCCCGTCAGCGACAACCCAGATCTGAACCGTGTTCAAGAGCTGTATTTGTCGGGCAACATGCTGAGCAGCGCCGCCCTTGCGACCGTTGCAGGGTTCCCCCGCCTACGCGTGCTCCACCTGGCGGCCAACTGCATCGCCGACCTCTACGACAGGCACGCCGCAACATTTGTCCACTTGAGCTTTTGTTTGGTGTTTTGTTGTTTGGTGTCACTGTGAATTTTTATTTATTGTTTCAGGTGGTTTCATGTTATTAGGTCTAATTGAATCTTTCAGGCTATTTAATTTTCATTTAAACTTTAACTTTATGTTCACTACTGCACTCCGCCCTAGTGGGTGATTATAATGTAAATGCTTTCTGTATGATTATTAATTGACAGTTAATTAAGCTATTTTTCCTATATTGTTTATTTTAGATGGTTTTTGTTATCGGTATGTTGCACATAAGACTAAAGTATGTTTTTCAGAGACTGTCAGATTCCAGTTTATGTTTTTTGGCTTCAAATAAAAGACACGTTTTGTGTCTCAAATATGCATCGTGATACAAATCTATTAGTCTAAAGATTCAGTTATTTATGTTGCAAGACGTATCATTGTCTGCTGTTCTGCAGAGACGTGTTGCGCCTGCAGTGTGTGCGAGAACTCAATGTGTCGAGCAACAAGCTCACGTCCCTGCCACCCTCACTGGCCAGTCTGCCGCGCCTGCTCGTGCTGCGCGTGCACTCCAACGCGCTCACCGCTCTGCCAGACTTTAGCAGGGCTACAGCTCTCAAGGTCGGCCACTACTTACACTACGCCACTGAGAGTTGTGTTCACAAGTTGTGTGGAATGAGCTCGTTGATACTGAACATGTTTGATTTCGGTTGGCGCTCTGGGTGTGTCGCGCTCTGGGTGTGTCGGTGCTCAGAGCCTGCGTGTCTGTACTGTGGGTGATCACAGGTATTATATGTTAAACTACGTGTACATTGAAGATGCCTGCAATAAAATTGTATGTATGTATGTATTTTTTTCTTGAATAAGTAGCCTGCCGTACTTGTTATTGTTAAGCCTATTTGATGCTTGTATCAATCATTGCCAGTAAACTGTTAATTTTTTAACTGAAGAATGTTTAGTGAGCATGACATGTAAGTAAGATATCATGCCACATTGTATATCTTTATTTTAGAGAATAGAAGTCGGTTCTGAGTTTTCCGTTGCTGTTGCATATGAGCATTGATTAAGCTCGAGGTGATGCATGACCAAATACTTCTTTATAAAAAGATCCCAGACTGAGTACTGATAGAAGAACTACTGAAATAGTCTACTCGTAACCGGAGAAAAACATCCAAGGCGATTACATACGGTGCCGCTATATTACACTATTTAAAGTATTGTCTTCTGCTGCGTACTGTCATTTAGCTGCGCTTTTTTTTTAGATTGTTTATTATTAGGCTGCTCTTGTTTCTTTACCCAGATCCTGGATGTAGGTCACAACGAGCTGGTGAACGTGTCTGTCGCTAGCCTCATCGCCTCGTCACAACTCAATCTGCTCGACATGTCACTCAACACCCAGCTCAACTTTGACCCCAAGGAGTTCCGCTCCGTTAAGTAGGTCATGCCTAAACTAGGTCAAGCTTTTGTGAAAAACGCTTTTATTGTTTATAAATTGTGTATTACATTATATTATGGATCACGAAGCTATAACTGGGTTCATTGCTACCTTTGCTACTTATTTTTGTAATTTTTTTGTCTCTCTTTTTTTTGTCTCACTTCTCACTTTTGATCTGCCTCTCAAGTATTAATTATATTATAAAGATATGAGTAATTATTTTGTTAATGATTTTTTAGCTAGCATGTTAGTGTTGTCAGAAATGCGTGCTTTTTTTTGGAGATCGTTTTCTTACAAGTTTCTTTTGTGGTAATTTAGTCATGTCAAGGTGCTTTATTCAAAAATATCCCTTCCTATTTTGACGCATTATTAAACTTGACTGCACTTCATGCTTTTGTGATGAATAGCAACAATTGCAGCTATGAATAACATCTATTGTTACTATATATGCTGTGATTTTTATATTAATACCTCACTGGTTTTGTGCATTATAGTGAAGAAAAATGCTGAAAAGGCTTCAAAATAGCGCCATCTTGCTAATGCAAAGTGGCAAAGTCGCAAAGTCGCAAAGTCGCAAAATGGACTTAACTCAAATATCCGACTAGGGGTTAACAATAATCGTATAATTGCGCTATGCATAGTGGCTCTAAAGGTCTAGTTAAGCTACATTTGAATATTTCTTTCTGTGTCGTAGGGGTAAGAAGCCCGTGTGCCTGGTTGACCTGACGGGTCAGAACCGATCTGCCCCGGGTCTGGTCCCCAGATCAGGGGGCGAGGCCTCTGACGTTGATGCCGGAGGGAGCTCTGGGCACCTTTGGAAGGTCGGCTTTGCCGAGTCATTTGGCTACCAGAGCAAGTAAGTGCTGCTTTGAGGGAAAAATGGAAGGGTATCTTGACATTTGTAAGCATATTTTTTATCATTCAATAGGTGTGCATTTTCATTTGATATTTCAATAGGTTGGAATAACTCTGTCAGTTTAACAGAGCTAGTTATGCGTGGCTGGTCATTTTGTGCTACTTGTATTTCGCTGGCAGTATTAAGATGCTAGTGTTGTTTGTGATCAGATTGTAAGTCACTGGCCTTTCTTAACCATTCTATCGTGCCTGTGCATGGCTTGCCTTTCTTAATGTTGGTGTTTGTATGTGGCCAGTTTGTGCGTGGCTGGCCTTAACCATTCTATCTGTCCGTGGCCATATTGTTCATGGCCTGCCTTACCATTCTATCTGTCAGTAGCTAGGTTGTACATGACTGGCCTTCCTTAGCCGTTCAGTTTGTCTGTGGCCAGGTTGTGCGTGGCCATGCTGCGGATGCCTCAGTTTCGGTCAGACGACGATGGGCTGTTTGCCATGTTTGACGGGGGTTGCGGTGGCGGTGGGGGGGACGATGTTCCCAAGCTGCTTGTGGCCGCGCTGCCCGAGCTGCTGAAGGAGGAGATGGCGAGAGTGACCACACCGGCCAAGTACATGAAGTACGCTCTGCTTGCCGCGCACAGGTCTGTCATCTGGCGTGTAGATGTATGTGTGATTTGTGATGTGATGTGATGCGATGATGTGTGATGTAATGATGTGTGATGTAGATATGCCACGTGGCACACTGTTGCAAAGGATATTTATAGTCGACGTAGAATAATATCTGTGCGATTTAAAACGCGCTTTTCTAGTCTGGGTTTTCTAATTATTATGAATCCCTGCGCTATTGACTTGTATGCCAGTTCTAAGCGTTGTTTATTATAAAGCACGATTACAGTGCTGCATCATTTTGAAGAAAATGTACAAATTCAAATTTGTTTAAATTCATGTGGGTCTATACTTCCAGTTTTGTGATTGATATGTTGAATACAATTATTGCATGTTTTGTTGTAAATAATATTACAGTACATTTTGTTAACATTATTTCTATTGGTATTTTACTAATGGTATCCTACTGTTTATTATAGTAATTTTAACTTATGCTATATTTTGTGTTATTCCCTTTGTTCTGCATGACGTAGAAAGCTCGGCTCAGCCGGTCGGCTCAATGGCGCGTCGGCTGTCGTGTGCTACATCCGTCGCGAGTTGGCCACCGCGCAGATGACGCTTGACGTCGCGAGTGTCGGTGACACGGAGGCGGTGCTGTGTCGTCGCGGCGAAGCCGTGTCGCTGACATGCAAGTTTGTGACGACGTGTCATAGGGAGGAGTGTCAGCGCGTCTACAAGTCTGGCGGGTGGATCTCTGAGGTGACTGCTGGCGATTTGCAGGGTTATGTGTAGCCTGGTTATTACATGCATAGCGTCACGCCGTCTTTTCTAAAGCGTAATAAAACTAGTCAGTTATTAAGACGCTTAGGCTTACGCCACCATGGTTCATTTTCATGCATAGTGTTGCGCCTACCCGTCTCAAATTAGGCGTACAATTTGCATGTAACCATCATTTTTGGCGTATTACGCCAGTGAAGCATAGTGTTCGTCATTTGTTATTTATTTTACAGCGCTGTGTGAGCAGGCTGTGCAACTGTGTGCATTGGAAAAATTCTATGAAATTGAAATGCTTTTTGTGACAAATATGTTGACATGAATTACGTACTGTTATATATTACTTCTATAATACTGCATATATTTTGAGTTCAGTGTTGCTATTTTTTTATATTTTGACGTCAAATTTCAGATAATATGGCCGTTCTAGTACGATGGTTAACTAAAAAGGGATCGGTATTTTAAAAATAAATGCAAGTAATAAAAACCATTTAACAATTTAAGCGATTGAAGGGACCGACTGTTTAAAGGATAGGCATTATCTACTAAATTAAAAGTTTTTGATTTGACAGAGCATAAATAGCCAACTAGCAACTACATGTATGTGTAATTATGGAACCTTCATGTCTTACTCTCAACACAAATCTATAAATAGCTTTAAACAGATTCAAACCCGTTGCTCGCTGTCTGCAGGACTGTAGGGTCCAGGGTTCGACCCCCTGCACGCGTCAGCTCGGCTCCGCCCAGCTCCACCCACACGTCATCCCCGACCCCCATGTGACATCCGTGACCCTGCGCGGCGACGATGAGTTCATCGTCGTTGGTAACGCTGGTCTGTGGGCGCACGTGTCGTACGAGGAGGCCATAGATGAGGTGAGTTTTTTTCTATATTTGGTGTATAATTTAAATTTTTATTAGTAGAATAAATATCTCCGAATGAATCAGTGTAATTGTATTGTTTTGATTATTGAAGGAAGATCGCAATGAATTGAGATCGGGTGGTGCTCATACGCTTTTGTATTTTATTGAATGATTTATTGATTGTTCTGTTTCAGTTGAACTTTCACAATTTGCAGCGCCGAATTTCATTTTAGAGTATCATAATTATGGTTTTATATTAGCATTATCATATATAATCTTTTAATTATATATTTGAATTATTTAGACTGAAGATATTTATCCATGTGTAAATTTGAATAAATCTTTTAATCAAATTGGTCAATAAAGCCTGCAGGACATACCTAAATTACAACACCACAGAATTTGTTTTAAAGATACTTGTTCGTAATTAAAATACTGCTATTCAAAATTGCCTACTAATGAAAGATAAGATCTGAAATTTGAATACATCGTTTAAGTGTTTTAAATTGCTTTTTATATATTATTATGTAATAAAATAATTTGACAACAGATTACAATGCTAGTTCACTGTATCGCGTGTTAGGTCTACGAGGTGTCCCAGCCGATGGTCGCAGCCAAGCGGCTTCAGGACCTCGCCCACAGCTGTCGCGGGGGCTCGGGGAGCTCCCGGCCCCTGGATGCCGTGTCGGTGTTGGTCCTGCGCCTGCACAGCCCCTCAGCGCAGGGCGCGCGCAGCCGCGTGGCCAGGCTCGAGGCCAGGCGCATCGCGACTGCTTCACCGGTCGGCCGGGCGATGGATGCCACTGCTGGATTGTCTGCGATGGAAGGTATTTTGGCCGCTGAGCCGCCTCCGGAGTATGAGTTGAATCAAAGACGAGAAAGCCAAGCTCTGAATCAGAAACATGAAAGTCAAGCTTTGAATCAGAGACGTGAGAGCCAAGCTTTACCCGCCTTGCTCGTCAATGGATCCCCTGCGAGTAATTCAATAAATGGCGCACCCAAGGCGGCAGCCTCGCCAGTAATCAATTCCTGCCTCGGACAGCAAGGCGCAGCAAGGGTCAGCATGGTGGTGGATGGCGGCCAGGTCACCAGGCAGCGGTTCCTCAAGAAGAGCGCCATGACGGTAGCCGAGTGGGACGCACGGAGGATGTCTGCGACACCTTCATCATCGTCACATGGATCCCTGTCCTCGCTGTCGGTGCCCACGCCCTCGGCCACGCCGACCGAAGAGCGGACGTCGATGGGGATATTGTCGGAGGATGGCAAGAGTAGGTCGCGAGTGGGACCAAGTTATGAAAACCATGTCCATAGTGTTAGGGCATATGATGGTGTTGGATTGGATGTTAGAGATGGTGATGAGGGGATAAGCAGTGTAAAGAATCAATATGATCTTCAAAGCAATAATGTAACAGCAAGTGAAGAAGTGACGGTAGGACAGAAGACATCAGGCGCGGAAATGCTGTCGACTTTCGGTGCAATGGATTCTTCAATAGCTGCAGAAACCAGCGCTACTCTTGACAACACATCCAATCTCCTCGCTGTAAAGGATAGATTAGGCTCTGGCACTATTAAAACGAATACTTCTGTCCTTCCTCATATCTCAAGCCAACCGATCTCCTCTGATATCTCCCCGACTGCCTTTACGTATCCTCCCATTGCCCCGCCAATGCCTTCTAACGCACAGGGAACATTCAAATCCACATTGCCTTCCGATCCTTACAGCAGTAGTGATGCAAATGCTAGCCCATCTACTGGCAGCGAAGTTTCCAGTCCTGCCAGTCAGGTTTTCAGTTCGGCGAGCGTGAGCCAGGTCGCCAGTCCAACAAGCAGCGACGGTTCCGTGGTGCCGCGATATGGAGCGACGCGGCCAAACGACACGGCTCCCAGACCGTTAAGTCTGGCCGAGGTCCTCATGGCAAACGCCAAGGTCATTGCAGCGCGAATGCAGAACGACTCTAAGAATTCAGACAACACAGAGCTCTCTTCGGTGCAGCAGGGAGACGCCCAGCCAAAAGTGAGGCTATCAGAAGTGCAGTTAGGAGTGCAGCTGCGGCCGCTTATTGTGCAATCGGCGGTGCGGTCAGGGTTGCAAGCAGGAATCAGGCCTGGAGGAATTCTTGCTGGAGCACGTCCCCCGGGACCACAACTTGTGGCTCAAACCGGTACGCGACCAGCAATGCTTTCTACGCAGCAGCCCGGCATGCAAGCTGGCCTTCAACCAGCAGTGAAACTGAACTTTGCGCCCGCTAACAAATCTACCACATTAGGGAGGGTTCAGAAATCATCCGTCGATCCATCCCTGATCTCGGATCACCGTCAGTCAACTGTGGTATCCCCGAGTCCTTCTGATGACGCTGTGTTTTCCATTCAGGTGCAAGATGAAGCCAAAGTAACCTCGGGGGTCACCCTGCGTGGAAATAAGAAATCGACAGCCGATAATGCCGAGCGAGTGACGGCCCGACAATCAATGTATGAGGCCATCGCAAAGTTTGAAACGTTGAGACTGCCGCAGACGCATCCGGTCGAATACGGATTGCGGCCAAAGGAGGAAATTTTACCTCCGTTAGAAAGCGTTGGAAATATAAGATACACTGAAACTGCTATGATAAACTCCAAAGAGGGAAATTTTAGAGAGGCATCGATTGCGGCAAATTTGCCTATTCCCGCTGCGCCTGACATTGACGAATTGAAGCCTGCTTTGGGGCAAATTCCCTCCGAGCAAAAACAAACCTTTGAGCAATCATCGTCGGAAGTCGTCACTACTTCAAATCAAAAATCTACAGCCTCTGCTGATCGCGGCAGATCGTCGCAGTTTATGGCAAATAGTAATCAAAAATCGACTGGGGTTATTGACAAAAAGACTCTGCCGCAGTCGAGCATAAACTGGAATCAAACGCAAACAGCCGCTCATACCAACCAGCAGCCATCGCGAGTAGTTTCAAATCAAAAATTGATTGCTGCTGTCGTTAATGACAGGTTGTTGGTAATGCAGCCATCCGCTTCCACTGGAAATCCTTCTTCCACTGAAAATTTGTATTCCACTGGACACTCTTCATCGTTACAAGTTAGGGATAAATCGCCACAGCCTCCATCGCAAGCGATTCTGCGCAACATCGTCACTCTTCCAAAGGCCGGCTCAAACACGTTATCCTTCAGTCCTGCTGCCGCTTCCGTTAGCACGCTTCCGAAAACAGCTTCCGGTTCGTCTCATTCTAGTGATTCCTCCACACCTGTGGCCAGCGCAACCTTAGGCAAGGTGTCGAAACTTAGTGCTAATCCTCACAGCTCTGCTGCGGTCACTTCCGCCACTCTACCAAAATCACAGAGCTCAATAGTGCCTGTTGTGTCTTCCTCGGTGTATTCAGCTGGGCCCATGATGAAGGCGACTTCTGTTCCTTATGCTCTCAATGCTTCAGCCACATCCAGCGGTACTGTGCTGTCGAACACTCAGCCAAAAGTTGCATCTTTGTCAAATCCCGCATCATCGCGTCCGATCTCGCGCTCAATCCTGGCTAAATCAATGCTGTTCGAGTCCCAGCTTAGTCCTGAGCCCTCTGGCGAGCCCTTGAGCCCCGTGGGGCCTGGGGCCCCCGGGCCAGTTAGGAATGCAGGACCGGGCCAAGTGAGGCCCGTCGGACCCTCTGGCGCAGCAGGGCCTTTGGGTCACATTAAATACCCGGGGCCGACGGGCCCGGTGAGGGCTTTTGGTGCAACTGGGGCCTCAGGCCAAGGCCTGGTAAGAGTTCCGGGATCAGCTGGCCCATTGAAGGCTGCAGGGCCTGTAGTTCCGGCATCTGAATCATCTGGTGCTACAGCAGGACCCATTGTGGCTGTGGGGCGAGGGCAGGCTGTTTCAAAGAGCATTCCATCCTCTGGTGCCCCCTCTGTGCGTTGGGTCGGTAGCCCAGTGGAGACTGGCCCTAACCGGGGAACTACAGGGTCTGGTGGCCCTGCTCCTGGGAGGGCTGGCTTGTCTCCAGGCCCACGAGGGAGAACGGGGTTGTCCCCGGGGCCTGGGGGGAGGGTGGGGGTCTCGGGAGGAGCTGGGGCCGATAGCAATCTGTCTAAAGATACGCCTGACGCGCCCGTTATAGAATCTGAGCGATTGTAGGGGCCTAGAGTGGCTATGAAATAAATTATCCCAGTTAGGCATTTTTTAGATATTTGTTATAGTGGATTCTCAAAATTGTTCATTTGTAGCGCTTGGAAGCATAGGAGTAATTTCTAAAATCTGTTGTTAAATGTGATTGAAATGGTTCGAAGATGTTAACTTACTCTTACTGGGACTTTAGTTGTTATTTTTAAATGCGTAGAGAAGTGTAGCAAGTTCAATTGTAAAATTGTAAGTGACTCTTTCTCAAAGTGGGTATTTGATCGAGTATTTGATGGAGCAACAATAGAGTGTTTAGATTGCAAGATAGGAGTGGTAATTCTTATCATGGTTTGACAATGAGTGATAGGCTTTAGTGTGCACAATGTTTGCACTGGATTTCTACTAAAACTCTTATACTGCTTTTACATTCTAATTTTTGCAACCTTTGTACTGTGTTCATTTGTGGTGTGTGAATGTTATTTTTATACGACAAGGTTTTGTACGTTTACTATTGATTGCATGACGCTGTGTTGCAGTGATATACTACATTACCAACTGTGAATATATCAATGCCTTCTTTAAATTTTACCAATTCATTGTTATTTTTTGGTCTCTGATAATCAATTTGGATCTGTGTTTGTACGAGCATTCTGGACCTACACTGCTTGCGTTTGGAATCATTCTTTCTGATTTACTTCTGTAAAACTTTTTACCGTAGTGCAGTTTCATGGCTGATGTAATGAAGTCAAGGATCGAATTTCTGATCTCTACATCGTGTTTGCAGAGAATCTCAAGCAATGCTTTCTAGCGACAGAATGAATGTGATTTTATAATAGTTGTAATGGATAATGTGCCTTTCTTTGCCTCTTCATGTGATGGGTCATGGTTTAGTTTCTTTCCCTCTTTTACTTTTGGCAAAGCTCATTGGTTTATTTAATTTTAACCC
>JAQIWG010003802.1:0-17182 GCA_034695025.1 Chamaedrilus cognettii | reverse complement strand
GACCTGTGTCGGGAGGGGGGGGGGTGGGGGACGAACGAGACAGCGGAATAATGAGCCATGTAACTGTCATTGACAAGCGACTCGACGGGGGGGAGGGGGGGGCTCGACGGCGGGGGGTGGGGAGGTAAGCAGGGGGATTTCATCTTGAAACGACGAGCAATTCAGGGAGCCATTGTTAAAAGAAGCCATTGTAGGCCTCAAGAACAACTCGGAAACGTCCAAAAGAACTTGACGTAGTCTACCACACAATCATACTATCAGACCCGGGGGGAGGGGGGTAGTGATAAATGAAGAGGGGTGGGGGAGCACGGCAGCTAGCACAGGTACAATAATTGTTGGTTTATAATTTCTCTCCTGAACCAAAATTAATTAGTAGCCAAAGTTGTTAATATGCCTTCAATTTGTTTGTCTTCAATACAAACACATTCTGAACTACAAAGTTCAACAAACTACAAAAACTAAACAACTCAAAAACTACAAGTCCTGAACTACAAGTACCAGTTCAAAAACTGCAAAACTAGTAGGCCATGTGCAAAGCTTAGTCAACTAAATTAAAACGTCGTTTATCCACCCACCCCCCCTCCCCTCCCCTTTCAATGATGCCCCCGGCCCCCTCGCGACTCGGGGTTCGCGAGGGGGGAACGATCAATGTTTTGCCCGCTGAGAGGCAGCACTGCGCACAGGGCCATCCTTAACACAGCGGACATCTCTCCTAATCCTAATACACTTATAATTTACATGTAGGCCTACATTATTTTCCGTTCTCAAAGTGATTGAACTTATCTGTCAAACAATGTGCCTTGTGTATACATGTGTCTACAGCATAACGTAAGAATGAACAAGAGGTGTAGGAGACTCACCAGCGAGCTGTGGACGGCGAGGAGTAGGAGGGGGAGGAGGAGATTCCTTCCGCCAGGTGGCGACACCAGGGGACGCCTACGGAGCATGGCTCAAGGGCAGATCCTTCGGGCGGACCCTGCTGCTGCTGCTGCAGCTGCTGCTGATGAAGCTGATGCTGATACTGCACTAGCAATTGCAATATATCACTGGAACTGTTGCACTTATTTATTGCACCCCTGCACTGCATGCCAGTCGCACTTTCCGCATTTTACACTGGTCAAACGCGCTCCAATAAGCTATAGGTATAGGCCTATCTATACCTTCACTGATCACGAGCTATAGATGCTTTCGCGCATCGTAGCGGGTCGCTGACTCGCTCGCTAACTATGCGGGCGATAATGAAAGAACAATACGCTCAACTCAGCTTATTGCAGGAGCCTATTGTTTAGTATTCACTTAGGCAAGTTATATGCCTGCTGGATCAGCCTCTTGTTTCACTCGCACTGGCAGACAGTTAACCAGCGCGCGAGTCGTTTAGACGTTTACAATTTGGCGGACGGGTGGTCAGAGTTGAGCAGAGATCTGACACTACACGCGACCGCATGCTTGAGTGCAGCCTAACGCTGTGTTGCCGTCAGTCTTGTCTTGCTGATGTGCGATGTATTGGACGTCCAATAACAAGCGCTGCGTGCCTGCGTTAAAGTCAATTGAAAGCAAGAAGTGGGGATCACATCTTTTAAAAACAACGCCTGCTAAGTAACAATTGCAAAATAAATGGGTTTTCTTTGACATTTTTAGGAGTGCGTAACCCATAGTCGGATATTTGAGCGGCTCTGAGCGGCTTTGAGCGGCTCTGTCATGCAGATCCCTTAACATGGTCTATGCTAAGTAAGTTAGCCTACTGCAAATGTCAATGATTCTGGTCTTTCGTTTATGGAACGGGAGGCCAATATTATTGAAAGTGCCAGGTCTCAGATTATAGGTGCCGAGTCCCACATTAATTTTGAGGTGGTGGGTCCCTAATGTGAGGTGTCTGAGACACGGCCCACTTTAACTCCTGGCTGCGTGCTTGTTTCATCGCTAGCCTACACAAGGCAGACCTGCTGCTACAGTTCATGATATAAATAGAGCTATGGCCGCTGCAGGGCCCTATAGATTCTCCAGATTTCACTGACTTAGCTATAGCTTCACGTGACCGGAAATCGTTAAAGCTTAACTGTTATTGGTTGTTTGCCTGGTTTGTCTGTAGACAACGCGGCGCACGGTGCTTGGTAACTGACAAAACAGTGCATGCTAAGTAACAAGACGCCGTCAAACAAGGCGATAGCGCTGCTCGCCTGTACAAGTCGCTTGGGCTGGGCTCTCGATCACGGCTAGATCGTTGTTTCTGTCACTGACCAAGACTTGCTGTGTTCATAATTTATCTAGTAGGACCAGTGTAACAGAGGAGCTATGCCTGGGAGTGGAGAGGAGTATGAGTTGGAGAGACTGCGCAACTTGCTCGAGCACGAGAGACAAACCAAGTGAGTACATGTACATGGACCTACATGTATAGATGGAAACTCAAGGTGCTTGTATTGTGCGTGAAGACTATTTACTGTATACATGACATTGTATGTCATTAATAATTATTAATGAATGTGTACAACAGAGCAGATAGATGAATGGGTAGGCCCGATAAATTATGACTGTTGCAGTCACATTATCATTGCTTCTAATGTTGTCAAAAATGGGCCTAATATATGCCCTATTTGTGCTCCCCCTCACACCCCTCACACCCTTTCACCCCCCCCCCCCCACGCTGTGTCTGATTGCAGCGAGCTGCTGCAGCAGTCCCTCAGCGAGCTCCAGGTGACCGTGGAGGACCTCGACAAGCGAGTGGAGGGGCTCGATGACGACAGTCAGTCTCGCTGATTAGTGATTACACTATGCACGACTAATCATTAGTAATTATACAGTGTCACTTGACGATAATCAGACATACTGATTAAACGATTCGTCACTAGTCATTATAATTATGAAGTCACTTGCGTAACATTAATTTTAGAACTGTTGGTGTCACGCTGACGACGCTGCTCTGATTTTGTGTTGGTCAATTGCGAACGAAGACCCGCCATTAGACTCCCTAGAGGTCTCATTCACGGAAGCATGTTGGGAAAATCAAATCGTTTGCTACTTAAAACCCTCGCTCTCATGCACAGCCAAATGATGACGTCATAATGATAGTGTTAACTGTATGAATTTTTTCGCACTCATAAATTCTGAATTACAAATAAATTTCAGAATTTTTCCTTGGTGTGAATATAATGTCTAACACTGCACCGAATGTCACAGGCAGTGAGTGGAAGACGCGCTATGAGACCCAAGTGGAGACGAACCAACAGCTGCACCTCCAGACCCTCGTGCTGGCTGAGAAGGTGGAGGAGGCGAAGAGGAACCTCAAGGACAGTGAGCACATTGGTACATTGGTCTCCACTACCCCCGCACGGGAGGGGGCGGGTCAAACTATCATCAGGCCCATTCTTATTGGATTCAAAACATTAACTGAACTTAATTTTGGTCGTGTGCTTGACTGTTGTTTTCTTCATGTTGAACTAATCCACTGAGATGTTGAGATGTTGTAAACTGATAAACTTGTATCTGTCTGTTCTGTTGGCTGTATCGCTCAGAATTACTGTATTTTAATAACCAAAATTTGGAATGTAGGTCTAGACATTATCGTGTGCACCCTGTGATCGTAACAATAACATATTGCGGCATAAATATGACCTAATGTCTTGTATTCATGTTTGTAGGCAAGCTGCCGAGGAACCTACGCTCCTTTGACGACACGATCGAGGTTAGCGCAGTGTTACTTCTCTACTGCTGTTGTTGCTGCTTGATGGATTGTTGATGTCGGAGACTGACGTCAGATTCTGCGCCAACTTGCGCAACTTGTGCATTTATTACTCTAGACACGTCGTCTCAAACAGAAAATGTAGCTGCGCATCGGAGTGCTAATGACTTCCTCTTTTCATCTATATATATGAGTGACAGACTTTCTGACCTTTAGATTATGCGACGAAGCAGGTGTCAAATATATATGATAATCATACAATTGCCCTTATATTTTGAAGACACTTTGAATTTCTAGGCTGGCTTTGATATCTGATATTTGAGAGATATCTGATATTTTAAAGCGATATTATAGAAGTCCAGTTGGCCATGCGTCACATCCTACAGGCTAAAGACATTCTTGATTGCAATATCCAAGCCGTTCTCTGATGCAATAACCTAGAGCGTAGACTAGAGATGCTGAGAGCCGCTGTGCATGTCGCGACATAGGTGACCCCTCAGTACGTGAAGACGCTGGAGAGAAGCAAGCAGATCTTTGAGTCTCAGCTGAGAGACCTCGAGTGGAGGCTGGAGCAGGAGTCCAAGGTAGGCTAGGCTGGCTAGCTAGTAGTCACTCGAGGCGTCTGTGATAGTAAACTACTGCTTTCTGTCCTACCATCATACAAGTAATGCAAACTAGTTTTGAAAGATATCCAGGAATTGTGTTCCTGATTACCAAATTTTCCTAATTCTAACTTAGTTGTCAAATCTGCTATACAGTAGAAATAATGAATTGTTGGTTTGAACAGTTTTAACTGAGCACTATTAATAGCTGAATCGTATATTATGGAGATGCAAAGTGCAGCCCAGTAGCCCAGCGCGGCACGTTGTTAGGCGTACCACAAGGCGAACGAGGAGCGCAAGAACTACGTGACGGAGATCAACAACTCAAAGGGCACCGTGTACAGCCTCAAGCACCCTGCGGCCAGGCCTGGCTTCGAGCATGGCGACCACTCCACCAGAGTCATCAACATGTATGCACCCTCCTTCTTCTTCTACTTCTTCTTCTTCTGAGTGTGAAAGATATTAGAAGGCTTTTGGATATTTCAAGTGCTGGTCAAATTGTTAAAGTTTCATTTCAACATTTCATTGATATAATGGCGTCAATGGAAGCCATAGTCCATGCTCTTAGACTGTCTAGCATTAAAAATGCATTAAATCGTGGTAATTATTATTGTAACACAGCTGCTAATATTTGACTTCGCCATTATTTTCTGTTTTGTAGCACTCATAATATACCTCAAGATTATCGGGTCATTGACCCGAAGCGTGGACCAATCAGACGCACGGCCGCCGTGCGAGTTCTGCCGAGTCTCCAGTGAATGCAAGCTAAATCAACAAAGCACCTGATTGGCAGCACAAATTACCGTTCTCTTGGGGCTCTATTCGCACAAATCTAAATAGAGTTTAATTCAAAAAGAGTTTGAATCGAGTACATGGAGGCTGCCAGAAATATTGTTAGACTTGCCACCATTTAGCACCTGAATGCATGAGTCATAAATCAGAGGATCTTGTAGTTAGGCTGCCAGTGTCGATGTGAAAAAGGCACAAAATGTTTTGGAAAATGTTTTGTTATATAAGGCCAGAGAATGTGAGAGTGAATCTTGTAACTCAAGACTTGGATTGTTATCGTCCTCCACTTTTTACATGCACGAAATCATCAGTTGAATCTCGCACATGCTTATTTTAACGTATGAGTGAGCCTATTTATTTCAACAATTACGTCTAGTTTTTAACATTGACTGATAACTATTGCTTTGTAGACTGTGTGTGTATTTTATATGCAAACTTAGTGGAATGTATTTTGTATTTTTTTACATATTTCCTGTGTAATTTGTTCAACACTCAGAAGAGATCTCATATTGTGCTCTATCTAATCTAGACCTACTAACCTAGACATCGGTTCGGGCTCGACAGTGCGTCGGCTCGAATCTCCGCCTCGGAAAAGATTTCTAGTCGCTTCGTGCACCATTACAAACTCCGAATAGGGGTTAAACCAACCCCTACTCGGATATTTTAGTTAAATACACTTTGCAACTGCGACTTTGCGTTGCAAAGTCGCAAAGTGTATTTTAACTAAAATATCAGACTAGGGAATCTCTAGTTTGATATTTTAGTTAAAATCCATTAGCAAGATGGCGGTATTTTGAAGCTTTTCTACGATTTTTCTTCATCATAATGCATCAAAACCAATGAGGTACTAAATTTGTCAGCCCTGCAAATAACAATCCATTAGGGTGGAGTGCTGCAGTGCGATTGAAGTTGAAATTAAAGTCTTTTCGTGAACATTTTCTTCGGGCTACCCTGATAAACAAATCATAATATTTATTTTTTAAATTTATAAGCTCTTGAATTTGTAGCCTTATTATGTTACTTGAATTCAATTTTTTTTATATGCATATTACTGTTCATGGTAATCATAACATGAGTGTTAACTAAATCTAAATGCATAATTTGTGCATAACGAAAGGCAATGTGTTTGTAAAAAGAATCTACTACTAAAGTACGTATTTTAATTATTATTTTCAGAAATGTTGTAAATTCTCGCGTAAGCCTAAATGCGCAGATTTCAGACAAAAGTTAAATTATCCTAATTAGTTTCGCTTGCTTTGATCTAAAATTAGACTCTGATTAGTTTAGACGTAAATAATTGTTTCTGAGGGGGCTCGGCGCGAGTTTCACATCGTGACAATGGATCAGCTGCTGCTGTGTCAGACACTTGTCTACTTCACGATCTTCCTCTTCGGACTCATCACCTCCATATCCTCCGGTATCGCTCGGGTGAGGCGCGGCTTGGTTCACAAATCTTGCTTACTTTGACTACGCTCCTTTTGACAGTTATTACAATAACTCTACAGTCATATTTTGTTACCCTAATTAAACTTTTAGATTTTAAAAGTGTCCGGTATGTTTTTTGGACAGTTGTTTGGCTAATTAGGATCGAAAATTCAAGTTGATTTAACATGGTAGACCACTGATGCCGCTGCAGGACAACTTTGGCGGGGCGTGTATTCTCTACGGGACAGTTAACTGTACGAGCAACGAGACCCTCGTCGTCACGCCGGGCTTTAGCTCCGTCTGCACGTTTATCCCGACGGGCAACCTCATAGTGTCGGTGCTCTACGCGTTCTGTGCGTTCTGCTACCACGCCTACTTCACACACCGCAGCAGGGTCGTCGGCCGCTCGGCGTGCGTCTGCTCTCAGTCTAACAATACTGTTGTCTTGTCGCTGGGTGTGGTATCTATAATACATGCCGTGGATAGGCATTAGCCCGTCGTGAGTGCCGCGCACATTATGCCTGTTGCATGGACAGGATCCTGCAGCATGACAGCACAATTCGCACCCAGCGCAAGTTATTTGACAGCATTATTATGGTGCAATCAATTTCTTTACTTTATTGGTCAAATTGTCCTATTCAATTCTTTAATTTGCATATTTGCGATATGACTACTTTTTAATTAAAGAACACATTACATTATAAATAGCCTATATTTGTTGAAATTATTTTCCTGATCGTAACTTTTTTGACATAGCCTACTTGCAAGATGCAAATAGGCTAATGAATATATGCATGTAATTGTGTGTGACTGCAGAGCTGTGTGGTTGCCCCTCATGCAGATACCAGATGGCGCTGAAGATGCTCTGTTTTGGCGCGGTTCTCGCTGCGTTTGTGACGATTGTGGCAGGGGGGGCCGTGACGACGGGCCTGGCTGAGTGGTGCGACTCAGTGGCCACGTCCTCCCTGCAGCACTCCTCAACCGCCATGACGTGAGTTCCATCGCTGCCTCACTGCCATTGGCCCACCTGTATATTCACATCACATTCTTGACTACCATTCGTCAGTCAGCCTATTTATTTGCATCACATTCTGGGCGCTCATTTTTGGCGTATATATTCACATCACATTCCAGTCTCTCATTGGTGAGCCTATTTAATCACATCACATTCTGAGTTTCTTTGGTCAGCCTATATATTCACATCTCATTGATGGTATCGATCATGAATATTGAAAAGGAGACTTCTTTGAAAACCTGAAGAAGACTTGCAAGTAGACTTCATAGCAGTGTAGTTTACTGGCGCTGGTGAAACACCAGGTGAGGTTGATAATGCCTGATGAGGCTGTTGTCTGGTGCTAAGCTGCGCCGTGCTGCTGCGCCATGCTGTGCAGGTGCGGCTTCACTCAGTCGCCGTCGCTCAACTGGACGGTCGCCGGGCTCAACGCACCCGTCACTGCCGGCGACTACTTCTACGAGTACTCACTTGCTCAGGTAACAAATATTGCTTGTACCCTCTCACTCGCACTGTTGGAGAATGCAACTAAGCCTACAACTCAGTCACACAGCTGTCTTGTTTGTTGAGATGGTTGTTTATTTACTGCCTAGCTAATGGCAGCACTGTTTGCGACCCTGGCATGTTGTGTGATAGTAGATCAACAATTGCAGCTCTGTTTGCCCCCTGGTGTGCTGTGTGCTAGTAGATGATCCAATAGTGGCTCTGTTTGCCACGCAGGCGTGCTGTGTGTGTGCAGGTGAGCTGCTGGTTCTGTGTTGTCCTCTGGTTCCTGCTGATAGCGCTCTGCATCTATCGACTCGTCAAGCAGTCGCAGCTGCAGAACGCCTACACCGATCCCTTTATCATGGACACCATGGACGCCTTCACATAGAGTATCATCAACAATGCATGCCTTCCATGCGCGACACATTCCTTATTGACACATGGGATGCATTCGTTTAGGAGGAGTTCTTGGCAAGATGAACTTTGACACAGTGTGGACACATGTGCAAGCATTGATTCATTCTATTATTGCCATATGAACGTTGAGATGTTGGTTGTGATTACATGGCATATCGTCGCAGGCTGAGTGACATACTTGTTGTGTCCGCCTTTTCTGGTAAACCAGATTGTCAAAAATAGCATTAAATGCGCCAGAAATATTTTATTCTTTGCAATGATTTGTACTAAAGTTTTTGTCACATAATTGTCCGTATACGTGCATGTATCTTGTTCATAGCGTGGTGTACTTGTGAAGGAAGGGACAAAGCTTTGTGTGTGTGACTCTATTGCTATCTAATGCAACAGGCTTCAGTGTGAATATAGCATTGTTTGCCTTCAACTGAACATATCAAATGTTGGCCTTCTTTTAATGTGCTGCGATGTTGACTTGATAGACTTTAACATGGTTGTGTGTAGAATGCAGATGTTACAGATGTAATATCCAAGTTCTAGTTAGTGTGCAAATCTGCAACTGAAGAATTATTTGATGCAATTTTTTGCAGACACATTTCAACTTTAGCGGGTGTGATATTCATAGTGTCCATGGAGCAGCTACTTTAAAACATGACTTTTTTGCGTGCATGTCATTTTGGCAAATTTCGTGAATCGGTAAAACTCACAAAAATTCCATGCGCAAAAATGAATGTATATAGCTGCAGAAGCTATATACAATGGACTGCAGTCGTTAAAGTTAAATACGGCAATATTTCTGAGAGATAAAACCGCCAAAATGACATGCAGCAGCAATTTCAAGTTTTACAGCATTCATAGTGTCCCGTGAGCAGCTATCTGCGTTGGCATCTATTCTATTCTACTAGAATGAAAGCAAGTGTCGTTAGTTACCGATTGTGCCTCCATTGTGTCGTTATGGGGGATTAGCTCGTTACAGAGAGCATTGCTTCAGTGCCAAACATAGCCTCACGACAATGCTTTGTAATGCACTGCAGTACCTAACTAGTAGACTGTTGAAATTAGAATGTAGTTATTTGATATTTATATATTGATATATTCGTATCGTGGTTTGACTTGACGTCTGTTTTCAGGCTGATGATGCCTTTCTGTGTGTGATGCTGTGTCGTCATACTGAGTGCATGGTCGTCTTTTTGGATTTTATATAATTGCACGATTTTGTACCGCATTCCATGTTTATCACGCAATATATCGTTGATTGATATCGTCCATGGTCAATGTGTATTTTTAAAATATTTTTTTGGAATTTTATAGACTAGTTAATTTGAGTTTATGGTAGAAGTCTTGATTGCATTATATACTATTCTTTTTTATATTGACTGCAAAAAGTTTGCACTTTGATAGCCACCTCATGTTTATAATTTATACTCAGTTTGATTCAACGTTTGATTGCAGATCGTTTATATTGAATTTTATTGCAGTGCATATACAATACATCACATTCCAACAAGGTGTAGGGCCCAAAGAATTTGGACTACTCTAAACCTAGAAAGAAACTCATCCAAGCCGAATGGCACACAAAAAGAAAATTGTCAGAATAATGGCAGGAATTAGTTTTAAACTATGCTGCATTGGCTGCCAAAACTAGTGAGAATCAGCTTGATTCTAGACAGCCAATAGAAGCCGGATCTCCTAATAGTCTATGCCGCCATTTTGCTGCCTACTGACAATCCCTTTTTGGTGCTGTGTGCAGCTATATTACTGGCATAGCCATTCTAAGTTTGTAGTAGTCCAAATTCTTTGGTAGAGCCTACTTGTATGCGAAGAACTTGACAGATATTGAAAGCACTGATATTGTACGCACGCAACTCATTCCTCTGACTTTGATTTTCGTACATTTATCGCTGGTCGTCATAGGTTTTGCTTCTCCATTAAATTTAGGACTGATGCAGACTACAATTAAATTCTCTTCAGTTTACCATTGTGTCTACATGTATATACCTTAGCTTCAATAGAAGTGGTCTAACGCACATAATGCAACTATAAACATTTATTAAATTATTGTACCGACCGCACGGTCTGATATTTATCGGAACTGTTCTCAAATTATTCTAAATTCACTTAGTCCTTGAGCGACTTGAGTTTCTTCTTTTCTCGATAGATGATCCACTGTCGCACTGCAACAAACACAAAATATATTACACTAAGATATAATCATCATCTTCTAGAGCTCTCACGGGATAACGATAATATTGTAACAATTTATGTAGCTCTTAGTTTTAGGATGCTATGTCGTGCTGGCATACTCTAAATTCAATTTAAGTACATTTTTTGTACTTTGCAATAAAATTAGAAAATTAGCCTGCCTTAAGTGTGACTGTGAAGATACATTTCATGGTAATTTTGTTGACTTTTGGTTCCAACGCATATGTAGGCTACAACTAGCAATACAGACAAAAATATATTTTAAAAACATATTTTAAACAAAATCTCTCAATCATGTCGATAACCGAACACAATATTGAATTTTGGATCATAATAAAAAAATCACTTGGCCTGCTTCTGTCCGAAAAAGAAAATGATCACTTTTATTTGTCGATATATATTTATAAATTTGGTATACACTATTATAATTCATATTAGATGAAATATATAATGCATTAATTATGTGAAACAAAAGCAATAATTCCAATTCTTAGCAATAGTTAAATAGTGCCGAAACTATTGACGACTCACCCCAGGGGTCAAACCGGTACAAATCGAGCTTCTCTGCGAGTCTCAGTCGAGTGGTGGCGAACTTGTGTCCGGACCCAGCGAGACTCTCCATCAACACGAGAATGAACCTGAGCACACAGAATGCAACACAGCAAACATTTCAATAAAACTTCCGAGCAGATGCAACGCCCACTATCATCTATAATCCATAAAATAGCCATATTAAATATTCACTCTGCATATGGAACCCCAATCTCTATAACAATTGCTGTTGCAAATTAAGGATCGTTGAGAGATAATGCACAAAGTAAGAAGTTTGTCACTTACTTGCCCTTCGCCTTCGCCATGATTTAAAAAACTTGTATTATCGCTTAACAATTATATTTATAAGGACAAACTTCTTCTCACGTGTCCACCAATCAGCAGCTTTTAATATTATTGCTATTTACCAATGAAATCACTGGCGACATAATTTGATTTCCGATGCACTTTTCTTATTCTTATTTATTTTCTAATTTGCTTCCGTTTCTTTATAAACACCACATTTTTTTGCTTTATTTTGTGTTATGTGCTTTAAAATGTGGTTTAAATTTATTTAAATTTAATTGGGTAAGACTGCTTCAAAGTTTGGCTAAATAATTAAATGGAAACGGCCGGGAGTCAACAGACAAAGCGTCGGGCATCAGGAGACCCCAGGGGTTCAGGAGCTTCCACTGCGAGCAAGGGCAGCCACGCCTCAGTGTCACAGGGATCAAGTATCGGTAAATTTAAGCGTTAAGAGAACAAAATATTGGGAGGGGGTTACGCTTAAGCAGATTGACTTCAAAACGATACAGATTGCATATGCTAGCATGGGTCTATAATTAGGTCTGCCACAACCAATTTTGAGTCTTTTGACCATTGATTGAATGAACGAAAGGTGTAGATGCATTGCCCTTCTCAACCATTAATAAGTTGACAAATATTTATGTTAAATATTTATGCTTAGTTGGATTTAACTATTCTTTAACGCACGGAAGTTAATAACTGCAGCTTGTTCTCAATTGGACGAATGGAAGTTAATAAATTTCTCAATTGGACGAATTTGACTTCTGTTGTATATCGCTGCGTTTGATTATTCAGATACACCTCAGGGGGCGGGATCGAGGTCAGGGGCGGGGCCTGAGTCTGGAGAAGGCGTGGAGGAGGACCTCGACTCTGCAGAGTATGAGCTACGCAAGCGACTGCCGCGGCGCCTGCCCCGACGCGCCAACGACGTCTACGTCACACGCAAAACCAACTTCAAGGTTTGATTGATAGGCCATCAGCAGCTTGCTTCTTTTTATTTTGTATCTCTGTGATGGACAATTTGATATATATTTATTTAGCTATGAAATTCTAAATGGAAGATTATTAACTTGTAATGTGAGATCATAAATGTATGTGATGAATAATTATGGCAGCATAAGATGCAACATAGCCAAATATCCATAATGTAACTTAAAGTATGACTAAGATAATGAAGTGTCTAAATTATATAATTTGATCTAGATTAGGGATATAAATGCAATTGTACATATCATAAATGTATCACTATTCGCTGCATGTGATGTGCGTATGTAAAGTCATTCCGTTGCAGGCGCAGCTGGCGCGCTGCAAGCGGCTGCTGGAGCGCGGAGAGCCGGAGTTATTCATCCATGGTCTTGGCGCTGCAGTGGACCGGGCGGTAAACCTCGCCCTCCAGCTCCAGGCGCTGGGCAGCCTTGACCTCGCAGCCAACACGACCACCGTGGAGCTGATAGATGACCTTGAACCCCTGGACGACAGGCTGGAGCCTCTGACGCAGTCTCGCAGCGTGTCGGCCATACACATCAGGGTGTTTAGTAGGACAGCTGTAGCAGGCTCAGCCAGCGGTCTGATTTAGCGCTGGAGATGTATCATTGATCATATTGTGAGATGGTGTAATATTATGGTAAGCGCTAACTGTTGTAAGCTGAATCAGCAGTGGAAGATGAAAGTGTCTGGTGATAAACTTTGATCAATGAGAAATCTCACTGATTGCTGTGATAATGATAATATGCAGCTTAGAGCGGTGTACTTGACGACTTGTTAATGTACTCTGCTAGTGTACAATGCATGCTTTGTCTTGTGCTGTGTGGCACTAACTGCCGGTTGCTAGACTTAGATTTAAAGTGAGATTTTATTTTGTAGTCCGAATTAACCAATCAGATTATTCGATACAATTCTTTCATATATTTTCATTGGTTAATTCGGACTATAAAATAAAATCGCACTTCAAATCGAAGTCTAGCAACCGGCCTTTAGTGATGGTGATGCGTGTTGTGTGTATCTTGTTGTGTAATTAAAGGATTGCAGAGTTCTGTCAGTTGTTAGCCAATTTCTGCCTTTATTTGAAGATTTATCAGCATCAGTATTTTCTCATCTGATTAACCTTTGATTGATATAATGCAGGACAAGACTTTTAAAGCGGTTTGTAGGCGAGAATTTTGTTTGGGGTTATAGAATTTGTTGAGGCTGCTCTGGTAAAGTTGTGTGACATTCACTTCGTAATTTGAGACCCCACAAAAAAGCTAATTGAACATGATTTTAGCCAAACAATACATCTTAACAAGGATTTAACTTAACTAAAGCGAGCTCAAATGCATCAGAGTTGGTAAAATTGCTGTTTTTGGCCATGCTAACTAAGTAATGAGCTCCTTACAGGCATACGTTTTGCATTTAGCTCCTGAAAAAACTAAATAACTAAAAAGACATCAACGTTTAAAAGTTTGGTGTTAGTGTCCGAGAATAGACGAAATGATAACGCCACTGTGATTACGCTAAACACGTTACGAAATTTAATTGGTGACGTATAATTTGTATGACAATTTTATTGGTTGTTATAATATAAACAGATGCTCTAATTGGCCGCTGCAGTGTTCGCAAGATTCTGCGTATCGTGTTTATCTTTCATTGATGACGCGCTGAGCGGAAATGAAATAAAACAAACTGATTATTTTCTAGTGTAGGCCTACTTGACCCTTCCTGAGTAGTTAAGCTTAATTATTTAATTTGGTATATATACTGTTCCGGAATAGGACCGTTAGAACATGAGATATGTTGTAATAATTTTGATTGCTTTGCTTACCGTTGATATGTGCCGTATAGTCCGATATAGTTTACCATAGTTTACCATCCACCGCCGGTCCTCCCCCACGCGTGCTGACGGTTCAACAGGGAAAAAAGCAGCACTGCTTATTCTAATCCCCCGACCTGCTTCAAGTAGTCATCAAGCTTGCCTTTGAAGGCATTGATATTTTCAGCCTGAATAACACTTTCAGGGAGTTTATTTCATTCATCAACAACTCGATTTCCAAAACGAAATTTTCCTGTGTTTAATCTGAATTTCTTCTTTAAAAATGCACATGAATTTCTCCTTGTTCCACATGCACTGCCCTCAACAGCCTCTCTTCTTTTGAAGAAAAACTCCTCCTTCAGTCCTTCTAATTTATTGACTATTTTGTAGACTTCCAGTAAATCAGCCCTTAACCTTCTCGTTTCCGAAGTAGTCAGTCCTAATTTCTGTAGTCTCTTCTCGTATTCCAATCCCTTAAAACCTTCCAATATCCTTGTAGAACGTTTTTGAATCCTTTCAATCAAGTTGATATACCGGTATCGTAGGCCTATTTACTGGATGATTGACTGGATTTGAGTTTTAGTTTGATTGATAAATATGATTTAATTTTTATTGTCGACTTTGTTGTGGTATGGGTAACGTTTGATTCATTCAAAGTTTCTCAGTTTTCAGTTTTTTATGTATATATTTTGCATGCGTGCAAATGTGCTTCCTTCAGATTTTCGTCAAACTGTGACGGTCAAGTTGCTCAGTTTTCTTCTTAGGCGGAGTGTTCTTTTCACCGCATTGGTGACATAGATAGTTGGGTTGGAATCAAGATCCATACCGTAGCAGGATTGTAAGTGATCGGCTAGACGATGCGTCAAAGGACCGCGGTTGCTGCAACAAGCTTCTGCATCGGACTAGTGCTTGTTTGTCGAGCTGCTTCGGATTTGACTCCGCAGCAAGATCAACAGCAGCAGCAGCCAGTGGAGGAGGATGCTGCTGATCAGCAAGAGCCGGTGAGCCATTCACTACTAATCGTGATTGAGTGAGAGGATGATATGCATTAATACCTCATTGGTTTTGCTGCATTAGAGTGAAGAAAAATGATGAAAAAGGCTTCAAAATAGCGTCATGCCGGACAGACTCGTCGAGGCTCGCTGCGTGTCGAGGAGTAGATGCTTTGCTAAGCAAAGTCGCAGTCGCAAGTCACAAAGTGCATTTAAACTAAAATATCAGACTAGGGGTTAATAAAAGTGTAGTTTCGGTGTAATGAATTGATTGTTATTGCGTTCAATCATCTAGAGTCCTCCAAGTGATTTGTGTTTTGATCAATGTACAGAGAAACAAAATACCATATTCTACTTGCATTGTTTATAGTAGATCCATCAATTCTATTCGTATGTAGACACTTTGTCTGCTTTCACTGTGTCCTACATGCGGTGACTGACGGTGGGTCAATGATAATTGTAAATGTATAATGGAGTTTTGTCTTGTGCTACTGCAGCGGCAACAGCAGCAGCAGGAGGAGCTGAAGACAGTGACCGAGCGACTATGGGAGCAGCTGGAGAAGCAGCTAGAGGAACAGCTAGAGGCCCTCAAGCAGGGAGGGATGGAGGCCGAGGGGGCGGGGCTAGAGACAGAGGGGGTGGGGCTTAACACTGAAGGGGAGCGGCTGGAGGACGTCAGCGCGGAGGCTGTCAACAAGCTGCAGCAGCAGCTCGAGTCTTGGCGCGCGGACCGGCGCACGGGCGAGGCGCAGCACCGCGCACTGCTCGCACGACAGCACGAGGTGCGCGCGCGCAGGAACGAGCAGCGCGCGCAGCAGCAGCAGCAGGCGCTGTTGGAGGACCTGCAGCAGCTGCAGCAGCAGCAGCAGGAACTGCTGGAAGGGTTGCAGCAGCAGGTCAGCAACAAGCTGCTGCTGCGGCAGCAGCAACCTGCTGGGGATGAGGACCACGAGAATGCTGAGACCTATCCTCGAGATGATACTGCTGACTCAAACGCTGCTGCTGCTGCTGCTGCTGAAGTCAACGTTGAACTAAACGAGCTATTTAGATCGCAGGCAGCTGGCTCAGATTTAAACACTGATTCTGATTCGTCATCCTCCCAAACCCCGCCTCTCGTCCAATCAGATCAGGGAGACGCCCACCAGCAAGTCGGTCCCCAGACGCCCCTCGTCTTGAGTCAGTTGATGCGCGCACCCGAGGAAGGGGCGAGTCCTGAGGGGGGGAGTGCGGAGGAGGGAGAGAGTAACTTGGAGTTCCCCGACCCGTTTGATGTGAGGGTTCTGGGCCCGGTGCTGGAGGTACGCCGACGATACCTCGCGAGGAACGTCAAGGAAACGATCGTAGTCTACCGCCCCGATCAGTTTGGACAGGTGAGCGGGCGCACTAGCACAGTATGAGCTATTTACAACATTTGTCAGCCAAGACCTCTTTGGGTTTAAGTCTGATAGCAGCGTTGGATTGGTCGCAGATTGTATACGCACTGTTTTGATTGGTCGCGGGTTGTATTCGGATTGTTTTGATTGGCTGCAGGTGAAGATGGAGCGCTACACTCAGACGAGGACCCCTGATGGACAGATAACACTCGACTACGACGAACACTTTGAGACGCACCATGAACTCGTCACCCACAAGTAAATCTTTGTTCGACTGTTTGTTCTGTAATTGTTTGCTCACATTTGACGTGTATGTGATGCTTCCATAGTCGGCACTGGCCTGCTAGATTCTTTGTGAGCTTCTAATTTATATTTTTGTATATGACGTTTGTTTGAGATGAATCAGTTAACTGGTCGACCCTTTTCTGCTTGCAACAGTCGACGTAGCTCGTTATGTTCATTGTGAAACTGCTGTATGCAATTTGTTGCGCGAGCCGTACGATGCAATCGGTTTAGTTTGTGCGTGGTGTACAGACACATTCTTGATGAGCATCTTGCTGCTGGGGGTGAGGCAGCGGGGGATCAAGAG
>JAQIWG010003801.1:0-17182 GCA_034695025.1 Chamaedrilus cognettii | reverse complement strand
AGAGGTGTAGGCTCAAACTTGATAAATTGATTTTATATAACCGAAGTTAAAGCTCCTGCTATAGATACCCCCCCTCCCCGGTCGTAAGTAATTATGGGTCATGAATGAGAAAAAGTCTCCGTTACTACCCTCATCGCCACGCAGTGATATTTTGGTCCCCCCTCACCAGAATTAAAAGAGAATAAAAAATAAGCATGTATGCACTATTGTTCTCAATACCTACTCCTACCTCATTCACACTTTTCTAAACACTTTCGCACAAAACTTTTACAATTTGACCATTGCCTTCAACCTGCGAAAATCGCTGCGGTTCGTCCCCTTCCCAGACTTTAAAAGATGATTGCGCCACTGAACTATCAGAGTAGATATGCTTTGCCTATCAAATGGGCGCTTTTTTTGAGGCCCATGTGCTTTTTGTACCATTATCGCCAAAAAGTGCAAAATGTGTTTCTTTGGCCCGCCTCAAAATCAGTGATTTTCCTATTCAGTGTGATACGTACGTACATTTACATATGCATATTTAAACTTTTATTTTTGAAACAAGAGGAAGAGACAAATTAACAAAGTTAACAAGGTTACAAAAAGGCATGCAAAGGTTATATGTTTTGAATTATATAACTATGATATGTAGGCCATATGGTCGTGAATAATGTTGTGAATAATGCTCTGCATGCTGTCATTGAATAATTTTTGACGAGTAAAATACGTATAAAAACTCGTGTCTCCAGGTGTGTAACATGTTCATCGTCAGCCTGGCTATAGCCGACCTCACCGTTGGCCTGGTCGTCATGCCCATCAGCGCTGTCTACGTGCTGACAGTCGACTGGCCATTCGGCGTGGGGCTGTGTCAGTTCTGGATAGCGGTCGACTACACGGCGAGCACGGCGTCCATCCTCAACCTGTTCGTGCTCAGTCTCGACCGCTACTGGTCCGTCACGGCGCCGCTCAAGTACCTTCGCAAGCGCACCAGGGGGCGCGGCCTCATCATGATCACCATGGTAGGGCTGCAGGGGTCAGAGTTCGGGGGGGGGAGGTGGGGGGTTTGAAAGTTTTAGGACCGTGTGTATACTATACGCTATATACTAACGAAGACTATTACAGTACGGTTCTGCGTAAGAGGGCTGCCATGCACAGAATCGCTCCCCTTCCTTAGTGGCCATTTACGACTCGTATGGGAGCTCTGGGCTGCAGGTGTATTCATTGTTTCCCGACTTGCTGAGGTTATCAGAGTTGGACTTAAGAGCCTGAGTTAGTTAGTCTCATCATGAACACCATGGCAGGCGTGAGAGTTGGGCTGGAGGGTTTTAGTTTGGGACTAAGATTGCAGTTGTGTTTTAAATGTGGGTTAAGTGCGGGGGTTCTGTGTATTACAGTCATACCACAGAATATAAAAGTAACTGTAGTGACACTCGGCCTGTTTTGCGTATCAATTTTTTATTTTATTAAATCAGCGCACTGCTCTAGCTGTGGTACCAATAACCCGATTTGATTGGTCCCTGTAGTGGGAAAGTGTTGAGGAAACTTCTTCCTCACCACTTTCTCGCTACAGGGACCAATTAAATCGCGTTATTGTCATCACAGCTGGAGCAGTGCGCTGATTTAACACAAGAAAATTAGCAAAAAACGATACTATGGAGGAGATAGGCAGTGCCACCGGTGTGGTCATACCACTCGATTAATATGTAAATTATGACCATCGTTGTTACTACTCCGAGTTAGTAAGCTAGCGATTTAACATTGATTTTCAGGTATCAGACATGATGGTGGAATGGTTGATGTATTAGCTCTTTTCTAAGCACAAGTGTTCTTTTTTCTGCAAGTCTCACCAACATCTCCTCGTTTGTTCTTTTCTCTATCCAGCTAATTTTCTCCATTTTTGTCGATTGAGTACTACCTTCGTGGTAAATGAAGATGAATATATTTACCTCCAAATCCCGTCTCAAGAGTCATTCGCCTCTAAACTCCATTAGAGAATGCCTACATTTCTTATATCGTGGGCCCCTACAGAATGTCAATTAATAGGGGGCCAGCGATCTGCGTGTATCTTTACACTGTATCAATTTCCCCCTGCCGCGCCTCAGTGAGTGACAGATTGGGTCTGGGCTGCACGCTCTGTTGGCTCGCACCCGGTGTGACCAGCGAAGAGATCTCGCTCCGAGAATTAACGACTTGGGGACGAGATCGAGCGAGAGACGAGCAGAGAGTGTATTGAAATAAATTCATCGGACGATATCGTACGCATTATTTAGCCGAGTCTCAAAATACGCTGATTTATTTTAATGGGTTATTGCTTTCAATGTTTGCTGTAAACAGGGAAAGCAATAGCCGTTTCTGAATCTGTTCTCTGAACATATTAACACACCGCTACATAATGACTCAAAGCGCTTTAGAGTTCCTAAATGTATGTTTATAGTAGGTCTAGATCAGTGGTTCCCAACCTTTTTCTGCCGCGCGTGCCACATTTTCGTTCAACAAAGCTTGACGTGCCACTAAAAACAGCAGTCGCCAGCAAATTCCTTCTCCTGCGCGAAATTCACGACCGGGGGGGGGTGTGCTGACAGAAATCTTTGATATCGTTCTTCTTAACAGTCCTTGTGTGTCTATAGACGCGTGCCACAGTGGTACGCCTAGCAACATCGACGGGTGCAAATGTGGCACTTTACTTTCAGCGGCGGTTCCGCGTGCCACTTGAAAAGTGATGGCGTGCCACTTTTGGCACGCGTGGGGCACGTTGAAAACCCCTGGTCTAGATGTAAGATTGAATTCTACATAAAAAGGCACGATCGGTCAGCATGCAGAGGCCATTTCAAAGGTTATCAATGGAAGGTATTTAATGAAGATAAACAAACGCTGTATCACAGGACAGACTAACCTCATTTTTTATCGTGTGATCTGTTAATGTCCATGTTTTCACACAGATTTACACGTTTTCGCCCGCTCTGAACAGGACTTCTTTCGCTGGGTTTTTACGGCCGGATGCCCTTTGTGACGCCAACCGAATAAATTATTATCTGGCACGGGGTTAGCAGCTAGCGACACTTGTGTGTTTAGCAGCCTTGCTGAAGGACCTGTAACGCATGGTTTCATAGTTGCCGGCGCGGGGACTTGAACCCTGGTCCTCTGGACTCGAAGTCCGACGCCTTAACCACTACACCACAGTGCCTCGCTACCCCCCAAAAATCGATGACCGAAAGAGTTTAAAAGAACCTGTTTTTTGTCGCCTCCCTAATTCGCAGTCTTCAGTGCGAATAATGGACTTGACATCTAGTTAGAAGTTTGGTTAATGCTTGTTTGGCCTGTTAGAACTAATAACAGCTGTTATGCTGCATCAGCTGCCTGCCAATAGTAGTAGATCTAATTGCAGATAATCATCAACATGTTATAAACGGTATCCTTTTTTTGCTGGCCTCCAGACGCCAAGGCACAGGTGTTTCGTCGTCTCGAGATGCCATGGTCTTCGCTTTCTGATAGTCTTCACAAGCTGGCGTCGCAGCCACGAGCGTACTTACATACTAAAACATACAATGAAGTTGCAGTGGCGTATGCGAGACATTTTTGTGGCGTCTACACGCCGCGACGCCGGTTAACGGAAGCTTCGTGCTTCTAGGAATGAATAAACACCGCCATGATTTTCAGGGGCGGTTCCAGAAATTTTTGTGGGGCCATGGATGATCATGACTTTCCCTGTACTGGGCCGTACACATGTCACGAAGGGGGTTGTCGCGAAGACGTTTCCCGTCCCGTGCAGAACTCTCGACTGGTGGAGGGAGTTGCATCGGACATTTTTCGGGGCCGAAACTCTCTTCCCATTTGCCATAATTCTCTCCGCATGATGCTCGTGGGGAGGGATGATTGACTTTCTCGGCTTCCTTTACCTCAACCTTTCTTACCTCTCCATGCTTTAATATCTACAAATACATACTTTAGATGCTAGTTGGGTGGGGGGGGGGGGTGAAGTCGCGGGTATCTCTCATAGACACGGGAAACCGCTATTCACATTTTACGGTTTGGCGGTTTTACGTTTTACATCGTAGGGTTTACGCCTCTGATCATTCACCAGGTGTGGACGATCTCGTCGCTCTGGCTCGTGCCCATCCTCGGGTGGCACCACTTCGTGAGCCGCGGTCAGCGCGAGGTCCCCGCGACAGTCTGCGACCCTGAGTACGCGACCAACACGACGCTCAAGATGACGACGAGCACGCTCAACTACTACCTCCCCCTCACCGTCATGTACGCGCTCTACACGCGCATCTTCGTCGTCATTCGCCAGAGGTTCAATCGACATTGCTACAATAATTTAAGGGTTCCCAGATTTTCATCAGTGAAATAAGGGACAATAAAAATTCATCACAGCTCAACTTGTTTCACTACATAATACTAAATGACGTTAATGAAATTAGCCTAGCTACATTTTATTCAGAGATTTACTTTCGATTAATAACTAAATTTAATTAATTTGCACAAATCAATTAAATTTTTTGACAGTTCTTCATTTCTGAAAATATCGGAATCAGCGTCGTCGCCTTGAACTTTGCAATTTTTCATATGATCGTAGTCTTGTTGCATCGCATAATTTTACATGTATATTACAAGAATTTATGCCAGAGCCCAAGAAGGGACAATTGACCAGACAATTATGCCCTTCATAGGGGCCCGGCCATCGTAGACTCTTTCTCCCACCCCTTCGTCTCAGATTTCCACCAATTAAACATTGATAATTGGGTAAGGCCCACAGAGAAGGGAGATCTCCGATGACGTCATTGGACGCCGAAACAGACTCTAAACCCATTATTAATTGTATTTATTTATTTAGGTCTCGGCTGGAGATCGGGCAGCGGGTGTCGTCATACGGCGGCGGAGCGGGGCGCGAGGGAAGCGTGGAGTCCCTCACGAGGGACGCGTGCAGCGAGGGAGAGCGAGGGGCGGGAGCCGCGGAGGAGGACATCCCGCTGGAGCTCCGAGGCGAACTGGCCGCGCTCGCGCGGGAGCTAAACGGCGGGAAGAAATGCGCGCGCAGCCAATCGGCGCCGGCGCACGTCCAAAAGAATGCGGAGGTTTCCGGGAAAAAACTGACAAATCTAAAGAATCAGCTGAGCGCCGCTTCGGATGTGATTCTAGCAACCGTGTCGACAGCTGCACTGAGGCGAAGTACATGTGAGCAACGAACGTCCAGCCAGGGAAAGTTGATGGCTGTGAACGCCGTGTCCAGCGAGGATAGCTTGGTGAACGCGAATGGAGAGGCATCGAGTAGCTGGCTTGATGCGAGTGCTTCTGATTCTTCGACTCGACCAAAGATTCGCTCTGTGAAAGGCTCCAACTCGGTAGCTGGCGCCACCAGAGAAACTGGCCGGAGGGTGGTTAGTCGGACTTCCTCCGACAGTTCGCCACATCGGTCCTCCGTCTGCTCTGGTCTAGCGGCGCGACGCAAGCGCGTCACCCGTGGAGCCTCAGACGCCTTCAGTTGCACCCAGACGATCGGCAAGGAAGGAACAGCACCTCAAGTAGTTCGCAATGCGCTGAAGGCATCAAACGCACAGATGGCGTTCTTGTACACCGATGAGGGAAGAAAGATGGCCACGCCTTGCGATTGTAGTAGAATTAATGAAGACCAAGTTAACGGTGAAGTCATTGCAGCCGATACTGATTCTTTGACCTGCATCTCGAATCAAATTTTCGCTCCCGATGTCGACCCAGGAAAGAAACAATATCATAATTGTGGATTTAAGAAGTCAGACATTTTTGGCATCGACGATCTGACCGCTCTAAATCCACTAAAGCTCGAGTGTGACGCGCAAAAGATGGAAAATATCTACAATAAAGGATCGCACGACTCGTCGGCCTCTCCGGATCTTCAGCTCTCAGCGGACACAGAAAACAATCGTGTGCGGTTTTCCTTTGACTCCTACGAGTTGCCCGCAGGCGAGCGATCGCGTGAATCGCGCCTTCCAAAGGAACCTCATCCGCTCAAATCTCAGCAGGTTAAAAACGGCACAGGCAGTTCGTCCACCGTCGGCCGACACTCTCCCTCCTTGAACTCCATCGGCAGCGACTCCGCATTCATCGTCTCGACCGAGTCCAGATCTCCAGCACACGGCAGTCGGGCAAACCGAAGCGAATTCCTGCGCGGGATTCGAGCTCTTCAACGCCCGTTCTCCTTGCCCGGCTCTCGCTACGACAAGCGCCGCTCGCAATCCCCTCAGCGCCGCAGCGCCCATAGAACCAACACCCAGGAGACACCCGACCATCCTCCCTCAAGACGGTCCTCCAAATCGCGCCAGTCGTTCGTGTCGATCAAGCGGGGTAGCAGCAGGAGAGGGGGTAGGGAGTCGAGTCGCAGCCAGAGGGGGCAGCGCCGGCCGAGCTGTGCCCTACAGAAGGAGATCAAGGCGGCGCGCCAGCTGGGGGTCATCATGGGAGCCTTCACCGTCTGCTTCCTGCCCTATTTCGTCTGTTTCACCGTAGTGGCGTTCTGCGAGCTGTGCGTGGGTGGTGAGCTGATGATCGCGGTCACGTGGATCGGTTACCTCAACTCGACGTTAAATCCTTTTCTTTATCCGCTATGCAATCTGAACTTCCGGAGGAAGTTTCGAGAGATGTTCAGGTTCGGGAGGAAGAGGAGCAGATCGGCGTCGTCGTTCTCGTCCGTCGCACAGTTTGGTTATATGTCCGCGTCGCCTTGTGTCAGATAGAGCACGAAAGGTGAAAGGATAACCCTCACTGAAGGTTTGATCCAGGGATTATTTAAAGAAATTTTTGGTTCTCAGCATGGAAATTTAAAGTCGTGGGAAAGCGTTATATTTTCCTTCCAAAGGAAATTTTAAATTGCTCCTGTCGATATAAAACTCACGAGCGGGGAGGGGGGGTACCGACGGAGAATTTTGTCCTCCAGTGCAGAACTCACGACCCCGGAGAAGACGTGGGGCCGAAATCCCTTTTCCAAAAACCAAGGGGCAATACTGTTTACACTTATTGACTCTACATTGTACACTCAGAAGCAACTTTCTAATTAGCAACTCAACTTTCCCTACGCTAATATTATTTCTACGAATTTCAACTTTGACTTAACCTCTTTTCGACTTCACATTTTACTCATCTTATTTCACTCTATTGTCTCCACAAGCTCTATTGACTGAACAAATTGGTTGATCTCCACAGTTAACATAGTCCTTGAGTTTTTCAGTTGGTTATGTCCAGAGTTCACTTTAGCCCTTACAAAATAGGAGTAACGTTACGACTGCTGCTTATAAAATATGAGTAGTGCACTCCTATGCCTTTCAAAAAAGGAATAGGCCTAGAGTAGGCCTACTCCACCATCGTCCATTTTTACCAGTATTGCCTACCAATTTCTAAATCCGAGTAAAGTTTCAAGAAAACATCGTTTAAGGAGTACTACTCCTACTTAAGTTATCCCTGGTTATGTAAGCGAAGCGCTTGTTGAGTGCGACAAGCTTGCAGAAATTGTAGTTGAAAAAATTGGATGAGGTTTGAAGGTGAGATAGGATTTGTTGTAAAAGGGTGTTGTAGGATTATGTTAGGTATGCAAAAGTGTGATGAAATAATGTTCTGCCACTGTAAAATAGCATTTACAATTAAGCATAATAGTTGAATCTGGTAGTTATACACTCACGAGTAGTGACATTATTGAGATGAATTATGATAGCATGATATCACACGATTATCGTCCACAAGTAACTATGTATGTGCAATAAGAAATTCATTTATCTTTTGCCATGATTTTTAAAGGATTGTATTATGTCAAATATGACTGATTTACCATATTTTTCATGAACTGCTGGCTATTTCGACAATTACTTGAAAAATTTGTTATTGATTGTGTAATATTCGATCTTTTTTCTGCGTATCATTTTTCAAGTTATGCATTTTGTAATGTATTTCATTATCGAAAACTTTTACTGATTCAGCTTGATTATTTACTTTTGAATTTAACTTAGACTACTTTACCACTATTCGCTTAATGAGGTCAGTTTAGGCCTAACTTCTAGCTATCGAATAAGCGATCATCGAAGAATAACAGAAAAATTTATAACTTAGGCACGCAAATTGGCCTCATTGAATGCGCCTAAACATTATTCACGCGCCTTCAAAGAGCTGCATGGTAAGGTAGCCAGCTTAAAATGATATCATAGTAGGCCTACGGTCTTTTCGTGAGTATAAAATGGACTGTGCAATATTGTCATAATTATATGTGCCTACTGCCTTTGTAGCGAAAGAGGTTCTATAGGTTAAAAAGCATAAAATAGTGAACAATTGGACACGTGTCTAAATAAAAATTAATGGGTAGGCCTATGCAACTATAGTCGAAATTGTCGCAATAGTCAACGCACGCTTCGGCTATCTAAAAGATGGTAGTTCAGACAAAATAGGGGGGTGGGGAGCCTGGGCGTTAAATACCCCTCTTAACCCCTCTAGTTCGGTATAAAACCTGGCTAATGCAATCGTGCAACGGAGACACGGTCCATACCAACAGGTAAAGAACGAGCTGAGAACGCAATTTCTGTGGAATTAGAACGCCGCCGCTTGGTTAATTAAAGGGGGATATAATTGCAACGCAGTATAATTAATAATTGGATCAGTCTGGCCACTGCTCAGTGCTCAGACGCGTCGAAAACGTACACGGCAAGCAACACGAAAAGCAAAAAGCTGGCTGCATATACATGTAGACCACAGAAGGTAAATGTACATGTAGCCTGAAAGGCAACTGAAATAACTGCTAGGCCTTTAAGTGTTTGACATTTAAATTCAAAACAAGGAGCGCCATTAGAGTCTCATACTCATGATAGTGTCAAATTTCTCACAAAATTCTACGTTGCATATCTACTATCACTGTGCTCAGCATGGATCCTTTCGGCGTGAAGAGTAGCTAATTTGAAGCTAATTGTTTTCTCTTTCACTCCGTTCCTGTTCCTTATTCCCGTCTGCAGAGTTGTCGAGATCTTTCGAAAGACTCGAGACCAAGACCGATACTTTGATACTGAGATCTCTAGACCATGCAAGACCGAGATCTTGGCACGCAGGACTCGAGACCAAGACCGAGACCCTGCATATGGCCTCAGGTCTTGGACACAAGATCGAAAACTTATCGTTTGGCATAAATGAGGTATCGAAAGTTTTGAACTTTTGATACCGTACCTGGATTCTGGCGAATGAACATGCTTAAGGGGCCGTCCATAAAGTATGTCACGCTAAAATTGAAGATTTTTGACCCCCCCCCTCCCCCCTGTCACAAACTGTCACAAATCCCAGACCCCCCCCTAAAGTATGTCACAAACCTCTGACCCCCCCCCCCCCGGTGGCACACAAAGTCATCATGTACTGAAGAAATTCACTACTCATTTTAGAGACGAGATGCTACTAAAGGCTGATTGTTCGACTCTGTCTATTTTTACAAGTCTGTTTTATATACACTGTACTGTACATCTTTAGGCCTACTGTAGTCAGTTGTAAATGTTGAGCAATAACTTCAAATGTCAGATAGAATCATTATCGGTCCATGGCGAGTTTAGATGTTCCTGCAGTGTTACAATGGGCACAGACGACTCATCATTAGCATTGTCCGCTGAAATTTGCATGTCAGTCATGTCCAGAAATTCGTTTGGCTTTAAAACAGTGACGATAACCTTTACCATGATAGTTTTATGATGCAAAAAGAGTAAGTTTTAGACAACACCCAGCGTGACGTCACGCATGCCCGCACCTCCCTCCCCTCCCCCCTGTCACAAACTGTCACAAATTCTAGACCCCCTCCCCCCCCTTCAGCGTGACATACTTTATGGACGGCCTCTTTACAGCAATTCCAGCATCTCTCGTGCACTATACCAGTATTAAATTAATTAAATTTATTGAATTAGTGCAGTAGAAAAGTTGAAGTTGAAGTTCTGAAGTCAGTTTAGCATTCATATAGGCTACATGGCTACTCTATTGCTTACAGATCTCTAACATAAAATTTAAGATACACATTTTATTTATCAAACATGCCTACTGTTTATAGCCTGCTATCTGCGGTATAGCCCAAATAATATTTTGGCCTGATGGCCTGATTCAACTTCAGTTTTCCTCATCGACATGCATTTTTTGCAGGTTGGTTCCCATGCATAACAAGAGGCTCAATAATGATATCACTCAGTAGTGCTCCCTCAATCTGCGCACGGGCCGCGCAGCGTTGTACGGCAAATCGGTCCAAGTTGGTCTGAGCACCGCCCCCCGCCCCGCCCCGCCCCCCACCCCCCGCCCCACGCCCCTCGTCCTGATTCCCCTAATGAATTGGATCGGGCTTATATCGCCCGCCCCTCGCACGACGTTAGTGCGTGATTAAACTCATAACGACGCCACTACAGACGCATGATACTGCGCACCCCTGCAGGTCGGGGAACAAAGAATTGACCTGCGGCCCAGAGCTCCCCGGGAGGTCGTAAAAGGCGACTTAAGAGGGGGAGCGGTTCTGTGCTTGATAAAGCCGAGGCCGAGGCACAGAACCGGACTGTAATAGTTCGTTACTACACACGGTCCTTAAACTCCCGGGGGAGGAAGAAGAAGCGTAATACTGCGACAGTAAGCCACTGCATGCAGCGTTCGGCAACTTCAATGCATACATCAGATGTAATCTGATAACATTGTCTTACGAGAATATTCAAATAATTAATTATCAGACATGATACACCGTCTGCGTTGCTATTTATAAGCTTCTCGTTTTAATGTCAAATTAAAATAAAACTTGAATGAAATAAAAATCACTGTACGCACGATAAATCACTGTACGCACGATAAATCACTGTACACACGATAAATCACTGTACACACGATAAATCACTGTACGCAACAAAAAAGCATTGGATACTACACTACAGTATACTAGGCCTAAGGTATGGGCTATAACCTATATACCAATACAACGTTGTGGTGAAATTGCTTTGAAAACCCTGCTATATGAATCACGCAAGGCAATCAAAATTTTCATAGCGTATACTACAATATTATTACATGTAATCTGCACTTGCACTCCAAAGGTAAAAATTGAATGATGAAAACAGAGAATCCGAAAAATTTCAGTGCAACTAATTGGCGTCATACACTATAGGGTGCAGTTACTGATGTCATACAATCTGGCTCACAGAGCTGCGACGCTACACAGTGAAAATCACATTTACGCGATACAGTCAGTATAATTATGTGAAAGTGGCGCAATTTAGCGAAAATTATCGTTGCAGCAAAATGATATAATTTAGCGGGAGACGACTAACACAAGTGTTGTCATTTATGACAAGACTTGTCAATGACGCTGCACGCATGTGACGTCATTTAGCGGGAGATGACGCTACAGGCAAGTGACGTCATTTAGCGGGAGATGACACTACAGGCAAGTGACGTCATTTAGCGGGAGATGACTCTATGCAGATATAGTGAAGTCATTTGGCTGGAGATGACGCTAGAGACAAGTGACGTCATTTAGCGGGAGATGGCGGCCAAGTGGCGTCATTTAGCGGATTAGTTCGGCGTCGCTTCACATCAAAATGGCCGCCGAACGATCGATGAAGATTAATCCGGACGTCGGCTTCGACAGAGAGGTGTCGATTCTCCGACACCGCTCCGCCCTCCTTCCCCCCCTCCCCTCCCCCCCTCCCCCCCCCCACTTCAACCCTCATCCTCCCTCCCCCCACCCGGCCCTCGTCCGACGGTCTTAGAGGCTCCGAGACCCGGGACGTGTCGACGAAGCGCCTCATTGCATTCGCCGGCGCCGGCGGCTACTTGTAAACCTAATGGTCCGGAAATGGAAAATTAAATTAGCAAATTGCGCACTATGTCTCCGGGCGGCATAATGCGGTCGTGATTACCGGACGCGTGGACGGGGTCCGTGTTGACGGATACTGATGAAACGAGCGGCGGACCGGGTCCGGAGAGGACTGCTCCGGCTTAGCGCCCGGATAAATCTTGAGTCCTAATCAATTCACGGGCTCGCGCGCCGGATTGGAGCGTTAGGGATATATGTGCGAAGCTGGGCAAGATTGCCCGGAGTGTCCGCCGGGATGGGGAGCGCAAGAAGACCAATCAATTTTGAACGACGCGGTTGGAGAGCGTCTCCTCACGGAGGAGGGTGGGGGACGGGGCAAGAATGGGGGCTGCAGTGAGGCATGGATCATGGATGGGAGAGAGGGGGGAGGGTGAGGGTGGTGGGGGCGTGGTTTGCACGATTAGAGTGGGAGGGGCATGTTGACACATCAAACAGCGCTCAGTTGGCCAGTGCCGCGTGTACGCAGTGCGCCGTGCATGCGTGAATGCATGCCCAATTTGATAATTAAATCAGTAATGCAGCAGATCTGTTATCCATTGCACGACTGTCTTGTGCATTATATTGATGAGTGCATGCCTTGGCTTCAAACGATTTAGGTTGCTTTCTCCATTTGTGCCTCCTTCTAGACTTTCTTTCTTTTGGACACTGCATGCACCTGATGCACTTCAAATGCACGCATTTTCAGAATGAACGACAATCTCCAGCTGCAGAAGAAGGAAACTGAAATTGAGCAATGCTCGGCTGCTCAATCAGCCAGGCCAATATAGCCTGGTAAAAAATTTAGGGAGGACGAGAGCAGAATTTCGGAGACGGCGAATCGACGGTGGACATTATTTGCTAGGTTCAATTTTATGACGACTTTAACAATGAGAGGAACCAAAAATATAAAAAGGAAACCGCCTCAACTTTCCCGAAGTCCTCGGTCTATATACTTGTATATAGAGAGTGGCAATTGGCCATTGCTCTCATTAAGCAGGACCCGCCATGCATGCATTCATCTGTCACGTAGATCACAGATTGAGCGCTATCCCTACACATAGGCCTCTTATAGACTCCACATGCCCCCTGTCTCCCCGGTCGGAAACTTTGCGAATCAACTTGAGCTTTTAAGCAAACTGATAACCTTCCCCCCTTCTCGTCGAAATATTTAAATCCACTCCTGGTGAAACCCACAGAAAAAGAAACGCAACACGCAGCGCCAAAATAGGTGTAGGCCTAAGTAAAATGCTTCACATGTATTGAAGCAAATGCACAGGTCTGTCGAATTCTCTATCTCATGGTACAAATTTCAAACGAAAGCGATGAATATTCAAAGAGAAAATCCATCTTCCTTAAATTTTCCTATCCCTCCTATGTTACAACAACAACAACAACAACAACAACAACAACAACAACAACAAGACTGCATGCTAGCACGCCAGTCCTATATAAGTGTTACCGTGACCTCGGTAACTCGATATACAGACAGTAGAATACAATTGATTGCATACAACCAGTACAATGGTCACCAGTGCTCCAAAAACTTTTAGGATGATGGTTGCCATTTTCGCAACGGAATCAAATTTATGGTTGCCAGCCGTTGCCTAAACATACAAGGTACCGCACTTAACGTGTGACGTAGCGGGGGACGGGGGTGAAATTAGGCACGCAATACACAGAGTTTTTCATGGGTCGGGTCGACCCGCGGGTCGGGTCGGGTAATTTTATATGACGCGTCTCGCGCTTATGATGTTAAACATGTATTAGTATACAACTACAGTGTTGAATTGAGAATTGCTCGATTATTTAGCTATCATGAATTTAATTTTATCACATTCATGTAAGTGAATATAATAAACATTACATTTTCCGTGTAAACGTCTCAAAAACAATTCCTTCAGCAAATGCGGATCGAAAGTTGGATCAGCTTAACCTATACGGGTGGGTCGGGTCGGGTCAACATTTCAGCATGCTTACGTGGGCCAAGATGGGTCGGGTCAAATTCATGTTGGGTCGGGTCGGATCGGGTCATGAAAAATGGACCCATGGACAACTCTGACGTAACACCACATTTTGAGATGTTCTACACTCGTTAATATATCGCTTTCAGACTTTTCCTCTTTCAGATTTCCTTTTTAAATTTGTCTCTTATTTGTTTTTGAGAGTTGCTAAAAATGCAACGGATGATTTTTCATGATCGCCATTTGAGATTCATGGTTGCCATTGGCGCGCCAATGTGGCACTTTTGGAAACCCTGGTGGTCACCCCGCATCTAAGCGCCGCACAACACTGCATGGCGAGGCTGAGCCTCTGCGCCGATTGTATTCTAATATAATTGCTTGCTAGCCCCGGGCGCGGCGCGCGTGCCGCTGGCGTAAAAACGGACGCAAACATTCGCGCCACTCCCACGATAGGGGGCGACATCGTCTCGGTGTCTCGATTAACGTTGTTAGCGCTGATCAGCGTCCAGCTAATCATGTTTGATGAACAGGCGACTGATGGGACGCGTTAGCATTAGACCTGTCGAGCGGGCGCGCCGGGGGGCAGTGTTCTCACTAGACGTCAACAATTTTGCTCCACGGACGTCTCAAAATTGCTCCATCACGATCGAAAGTAGCTTTTTTTCCTCAAAACCTGAACTCAAGACCCGGGGGGGGAGAGGGTGCTGACGGAGACTTTTGCTTCCCAAAACGAATCCACGACCTGGGGGGGGGGGGATGGGTGTTGACACTGACTTTTCCTTTCAAAAACCTGACAAAAGTGGAGAAACTGACAATTTCAACCTGAATTCTTTAAACGCACTTCTCAACTTCTCACTTTTGTTCATCGCGCCTTTTAAACAATCCGAATTCATTTTTGTCGCATTATTTATACTTCCTTTCCATTGTAGGAATAGACTCCATCGAAGGTCAAAATAATTGCTCATAGATTGCTAAATTGCTTCACAAAATCACAAAATTGCTCCACCAATGCATCAATTACTCCATAGTCGCGCCATTTCTCCATCGCCCCACGCTGCTCCCTCAGTGGCGTCGCCACGATTTTACTTTAGGTGTGGCACGACTCGGATTTTTTTTATCCCATCACTGAGAGTGGCGTACTTGCGATTCCCTTCTATTACCTAAATAAAAAAATGTAGTTTAAAAAATGCAAGTGTGGCGCGCGGAGCCACACAACTGGCGACGCCACTGCGGACTCTCAATTTCTCCACTTTTTTTTAACTCCAATTGCTCCGGCAGTGAGAGCCCTGGGGCGGGGTCGCGTTTCGTCGGCCCGTCTGGCGCGTCGACAAAATGACGTCCTGATTAGCGAATGATGAGTCTGCGTAACGCGGTTAGGCGTGTTTGTTTTCTGGCGTTTTCACTTTGTCCAGCGCGTTAGCGCCCACCGCGACTCCACCACTTCAGTGCATGGGGAAGCGGGGTAGAGGGGGGGAGGGGGGGGGGGGAGGGGGAGAATAGTTGGGGGAAGTTTGGCGGCCAATTTGGCCGATAAGGCTGATTGTTAGAGAGGAGGGCGGGTTTGAGAGAGTAAAAGGAAATGAATCACCTACTGCTATGAGCAGCAGCGTAATAGGGGAGGGCAGATTTAGGACAGTTCAATCAATCAATATTTTATTTCAAACACAGTCTTGCAGAATATGAGTTTAGTTATAACACATCTTTAAAACATCGAGCAACAGGCTTCGGATGGGGACGCACTCGAAGCGCTCGAGCTGCCCGGTCTGCGCTCACAATACGTACGTCTAACTAATTTTCGCAGTACAACATGAAAAACTTCAAACTAATTCGTACAATGACCGACAAACCACAAAACGTGAATGTATGCTCTATGGCATATGTTGTCAGTGGACTTTACAGAAGGATATTTTCAATTCGGTAAATTTTTACTAAATTATTCCGCTACAGGTATTATTTGACTGAGGCTATTGAGTCTTTGATTAAATGCTAAGTGTGCATGACCACCTCGATCGCTGCTCCCCTCCGCCTCCACCCACCCCCCCCCCCCCCCTCTCCACTCGCAAGTATTATACAGGACAACGCAGTACAAATTTGTCCGTGACTACATGTATATCCCCGCAGCCCCACGATAGGCCTATAAATTAACGGTGTAATCGTACGTGGGGGGGGGGGGCTGGGTTGAATTTTAAGGACCGTGTGCAGCATCAAAGACTACTACGGTTCGGTTCTGTGAAAGAGAGCCGCCACAGGAGCTGCAAGCCAATTCTTTGTTCCCAGGCTTGCACGGGGATAATCTTACGTGCTTAACGTGCTTACATGCTTAACGTGCTTACATCCTTAACCACTATAGGCGTAGTAATTAGCGGCGTCGACATTTTTCGAAATCAGTCAGTAAGCTTATCTTGCACCGTCGATTTTAAATTCCTAAACTTAGAAGTTGCACGATTCATCTCGATTATATTTCAATGCAGTTCCGCGCTCATTCAATCAAATCAATCTTAGCGGCGGCGCAGCCGGACGTTTTGCCGACCGGAACAACTTTGCAGGCCTGTTTTATTATTTTATTATTGGACCACGGACGGGAGATTTTTATGAGCAGAAGCGGTGCCCAGAAATAGTTGGATTGTTGGAATGGTGGGGCAAATACGCTCGTACCGCGGCAGCGCGTGAAATAGTTCAAATGTACGAGTAATTGCGACAGTCCCATGCGGGCGCTGCAATAGGCAAGTAGCTGCCATGCCGTCTACTCCCCCCTCCCCCCCCCCCCCTTAAAAACTCAAAGAATTTAGACAATTTGGAAACGCCACTATGATCATCCCGACCGGAGCAGCTGCTCCAATTGCTCCAATGTAGCTATGTACGCCATTGAACCTTAGCATCAGTCTCATTTAAATAGCAGCCGCATTCATCAAATCAATGGTATATAACCATGCAAGATAAGATAAGCAAGAAAAAAAATAAACAAACAAGGTGATAACATATATGCAGCATAAGACAAAACATGAGAGCGGATCGAAACCGAGATAATTAAGTTGAGAATGTACAGAAATGCATTGCACTTAAGATATTACAGCCATCCAGAGATATTAATCGCTATTTCGTTTATATTTTCAGATGACATAAAAGCATAGTTGTTCCGCACGTTTGTGGAGAAAATAAAGAGCGTTAAAGTGCGCGAAATTTTCGAATATAATAAAGTGCGTTGAAGTGCGTTAATGATCAATCTAAAACTCTTAACTTAATCATGTTCCAATATGAAACAGGCTGCCTGGTCACTTCCCTACCCAAGGTGCGTTTGATAACTTTGAAGTTTGATTGATTTGATAATTTAACATGCAGTTTTCAAATTCAGAATATATACACGAGTTATTATCGTACATTAGACATTCACTACATTGTTTCTTTATTCTATTAAAAAATTTCATCCCACCACCAT
>JAQIWG010003800.1:0-17183 GCA_034695025.1 Chamaedrilus cognettii | reverse complement strand
CATGGATTCTGTACACTGCGATATTGTTATACACTGTATGTTTTCTACTGCCTTTGTGGCGAATAAAGTTCTATATTGCGGCTAAAGAACAGTGAGACGAGTTGCACGAGTGCACATCTGGCGCTCGCGGAAAATCTATAACTCTGTCTGCCGCGGGCTCCGACTCCAAGTCTCCAACCCAGGCCCGGGGTTCTCAACCTTCTCTGTTACAAGGAACACTTAATTTTGTAGAAACAGTTAGTCATTATAGAACGTCAAGAAGGTTAGAACATCACGTCACGATACGCCTCACAGGCGCAGTGAGTTTGATTAAGATGAGTGCTCAAACATTCCTAAAATAATCATTTGGTGGCCAATACTGTCGAGAACTACGGCTAGATCACTAGGCCCTGCCGCAGAGATCATTAAAACTGGCACCAATTAAAACACATTTTGCACGCTTGAGACTAATTAAAAATGAGTGGTAATCATAATTTTGACGTCGACATTAAAATTTAAAGATTTAAGATTTAAGATTTAAATTTTGATTCTGCTCCCATTATGAAAAAAATTGTCTGCTGGAGGCTTATAAACGAGTTATAACATCGCAATTTTGACGTCTGCGTTTGTAATTTTTAGTCGGCTGGTCGGCGAGACACTTGGCTACTCGCCGCGGAACACGGCAGCGTTCCGCGAAACGCTGCCGTGTTTCGCGAAACATCGGGTGAGAACCCTGCACGGTCTACCACGTCAGTGGCCGAACGAACCTCGTGAACCGCTTGATGTTAAGATCTGATGGAAAGGCAGGGATAAGAAAACGCAGAGTCAACACGGCTAAAAGCAGCACAGTGTTGGCCAAATGCAATACCCGCTGTCAGTGGACATAGGCGCGCACCGGCTAGTAACGGATATGTGAAAGTCTTATTTTAGAAGCAAATTAAGATAAAATCGGATCGATTATTGCAATGCCCGAATTCCGCAACATCTTGGTTCACTTGAGCAGCACTGCACAAGAAAGCAAAGGATGGAGCGCAGATGTGCGTACGTGTATACTGAGATAGGAGGGCTAGTTGGAGAAAGTGATGCAATAAAGTATTTCACGACACAAGAGAAATACCACGACTACGAATGTTCGACTAGCTGCATATTTGAACTGCATGTTTGCGCAGTAACAAGCACATACCAAGTAGACTATGAATTTAGCAATATAATTGTTTTGGATCATTAAACTCTGGTGAAGTTTCTTTCCCGCGTTCTACCACATGGCATGTCCCTGGCATCTAACCTCATCACTCCGACCTATAGATATCTTCTGCCTACTTTCTGTGACTCAATGTGAATAAGCGATCACATAGAGTGACTCCATGTGAATAAAAATTCACATCGAGTCATGAAAAGAAAGCAGAAGATATAGGTCGGAGTGATGAGATTAGATGTCAGGGACCTGCCGTCTGGCAAAAAGGCAGAATGAAAGAAATTCACCAGAATTTTGCGATTTAAAAACAAAAATACACGCTAAGAGCATAGTCTATCTAAGGAACAAGTAAAAGTTGAACTTGAATTAAGCTCATGTCAATATTCAAGCACCACGCGAGTCCAATATTAGACTATATATAAAAAGCTGACTTTCCAATGTCAACAATAACAAGTTACACTGTACATACAGCGTCTTACAGGCCTAAGAGAAAGGACGATCCTATAAAGTAAAGCATATAATTGCCGTTGAGATTCGAGGTACTTTTCATAACGTACGCATATTTCGCAAGGACACTATAGATCTGTAACGTCATGCGTTTTACGGCCGCATTCAAAACCGAAATATATTTGCCTACTTCATTAGGCCATAGTAATCGAACGGAATGACTCGGTTCTAACACTGCGTGACTATAGTTGTACTGCACACTGAATTACATTTGCCTGCAGTCAATGTCGCTTGTTCAAGTGAATTTTATTAGACCAATGAACCTCTAACACGCCACACAAAGTACAAAGCTGTAAAATCCAACCATAAAGTTACTCAGTTTGGCTCGTTTAGGCCGATAAATGAAGGTCAAATAAACATTCCGTAAGTCAATAATACTCCCAGCCAGTGATAGCATTCGAACAAAATGGAATATCCCTAGATTCTGGGTATCACGGCGGTCAAAAATATCCATAGATCGCATTTTTGGACAAAATATCACAAGCTGCCGTCATAAAACAAGTCAGCTTATAAAAATATCTCAAGATATCAGAGAATTGTGTTAAAAACAGATCCATAAATCACGTAAATACCCTTAAATCTAGCGATATATCCCAAGCAGTCGCATTATAATACTGCTCAGAGCTATAGGATTGCCGGACGTCCCTTATTCAAGGGACGTGCCTTACATCAGGCCATTTATCCCGTGTCCCTTGTGAAGGGTAAAGGGGACAAGAATTGTTCCTTATTTGGGCCCATGCCTAAATTTTCCTCACGTGATTACAACAGAACTGTAAATTTTTGGAAGATTAGATCTGCAAAGGTGTAAATAATCTTCAATAGCCTAATCATACATGGGGACAAATTGTCTATATTTGACTAAGGCTACACCAGTGGTGTCCTTTTTAGCACGGGGACCGCATTTCGCGGTCCTTGGCGGCCCCGTTCAAAAGCGGCGGGCCGGGCTACATTTTCCCCTCAAAACTAACCTCACGAGCGGGGGGGGGGGGAGTGCTGACAGAATTTTTTCAGGTCTCAGATCGCATGAAGTACCGACCAGATCGCACTTTACAACGTCGCGGGCCACATGCAGTACTCAAATTTTGGCCCTCGGGCGCGGCGGGCCGCATAAGCTCTCAAACAGCCCACACTTTCAGGGGTCGCGGGCCGCATGCAATGCTAAAAATGTAAAAAAAATCCACCCTCGGGGGTCGCGGGCTGCATTAGCCCTTTCGCGGGCCGCATTTTGGAGGCCGCGGGCCGCACTTTTGAAGGTTGCGGGCCGCCACCAATGCTCAAATTTCGATCCTCGGGCGGGCCGCACTTTGAGGGGTCAGGAGCCGCATTTGGCCCGCGGGCCGCAACTTTGACACCACTGGGCTACATTACGTTCTTGTTAAAATCGCGTGTAAACTCTGGACAAAATTTTATTGAACTATGTAGTAACATGTATGCAGTGAAAAACTTGTAATATAGTATATGCACATATGGTAACGAAAAAATTGAATCATGCCTGCGAAATATTTTGTGTCCCTTATTTGAACGATAAAAATCTGGCAACCCTATACTCAGAGTGCAGCGAACATTGCGTTCCTTATAGCAAGCGAGTTGTACACAGCATGTATGCCAAGAAGCATGGTTTTGCTTAAGTTCATAACTTCACATGCACCACATCCAAATGGCGTAACCACGTTTAAAAATCTGGGGGGGGCCGATCGCTCAAATGTTAGACCCCAGTTGATGACAGTGGCCAAAGCGTCAAAAAAATTCTGTATGCCCGTGAACGTTTTGGGACGCTGCCAGAAAACTCACGATCGGGGGGGGATGGGAATAGGAAATTTGTAGTTTAAGGACCGCATGTATAGTAACAAGCAGTATTACAGTCCGGTTTTGTGCAAGAAAACTTGCACCGAACAGCTCCCCCTTCTTAAATCGCCTTTTACAACTCGCCCACATGGAGCTCTGGGTTGCAAGCCAATTACTTGTTCCCCGGCCTGCAGGGGACACCGTGGACGACGTCGAGGTGGTCGTCGCAAACAATTTTATTGCCCTCCTTATCTTTTCCTCACATTACCTGGGAGACAAACACCGTTGCATTTCCATGGGTCCAATTTTAGATGGGATACGTCCCCCCCTCCCCCGCTGGTTACCCCCATGCCACGTGTTATAACGCAGAGACTGAATCGCTTAGCATGTGATCGCGCAGACGATTTTGTCCACACTGAAGGCAGATGGACTCAAGGTCAGGGTTCTCACTTATCGAGCAGTTCCTCGACTAATTATCGAGCAAAACGATCCAGATCGAGCAGTACATCGAGCAGCACTTGACCAAATCGTGCAATTATCGAGCAATTCGGCTAATGTGGAGAAAATCGAGCGATTTTGGAGCAATTTAAGAATTTTCAGAGCAATTTAAGGATTTTTTTTGTGGATGGTAAAGAAATGTCTTGAAAATTTATTTGGACTTCAAAAAGTTCAGTCAGCATCATTGGCGAATCCACGGGGGGAGGGGGGGGCGATGGGGGCGTTTGTCCCCCCCAGAGCTCTGCTGGGGACCGGAAAGGGGCGATCGCCCCCCCCCCCAGAAATGTGAAATTCATAATGAAGTGGAGTGGGTTTCAGGAGAAATCGTCCCCCCCAGAGTCTTGCTTCTAAAGTAAATCGCCCCCCGCAGAGGTTCAGGAAAGAGAAAAATAAATAGATGAAAGTAGTATCGGAAAAAATTTCTGTTGGCATCCCCCCCTGCTCGCTAGTTCATCACGGAAAGAAAAAATCATGGTTTTGGGCCAAAATCGCCCCCCCCTGAGGATAACGGATTGGATCAACCCTTGGTCAGCACCCCACCCCCTTCTCTCGCGACTCAAAACGACAAGGTTAAAGGGCCTTTTCTTGGGTACATTGAGTATATCCATCGCCTGTTTTGGTCAAGAGTGACCAATGATAGCCTACCACTGGACCAAAATGGAATATCCCTAGATTTTGGGTATCTCCGCTAAAAATATCCCTAGACTGCATATTTTGAGGAAAATATCATCATCTCCCAATAACAAATGTGTCATTGTATAAAAAATATCCACAGATATGTAGCGATTGTGTTAAAAATAACATCCTTACATCGCTGAAACGTCCCTAGATCTAGTGATATATATCCGAAGCAATGCCACCACTAACCAAGACTATATCACGGCTGACCGAGCAGTTTGCTGAGGTTCAGCGAGTAAAATCATTAGTGTCTAGTGAGAACACTGCTCCAGACTGTAGACTCGTTGCGTGTACAGTGTAGAACAACTGGAAACAATGCTCCCATTGTATGCACCGCTCTCTAATTGACTTCCTAACCATATGCACAGGTCTCGATCGGATTGATGTGGAAGGGAAGGTGGGAAGGGGAGGGGGGGAAGGGGGGGGGGGGGTGTGAATAAAACATGTAGAAACATAATAGCTGTGTGTTTAAACTTTAAAACTTTTTACTCTAAAGTCGGTTCGGCGCCCAAAGACGACGTCGTCGATCGAGGGACTCCAATGAAGGATGACAACACAACTTCATCATTGAAAATTACAAAACCAATATTACTAGCAAATCCCAGACAACCCTGCCTATATAGGCCTAACACTGATGATTAGATCGGATCAGATAGCACCAGTGATCACCACTTACGTTGTGTGCAGTGGTGATGACACCACTGCACATAACGTTGTCGTATCCATCACGGAGCTGTATAATACTCTATAATCTCTATAATACTCCATAGCCAATACTTGCTTGTCTGCGCCTTCAATGTCTGCATGGAATTGTGCCTGCGGAATGGGCTTTCACACAGCAGCGCTGCTTCCAGTCGGTACAGTCAGATATGACTGCACTGGACGTGTTGATAGCAAGATGGCGGCCACAGAGTTGAGTGCAGCAAGATGACAGTCACAGAAGCAAAAGAAAGCAAGATGGCGGCCACGGAATTAAAGAGAGCAAGATGGAGAGCAAAGCGGCCACGGAATGGAACAAGATGGCGGTCACAGCGTCGAGTACAGCAATACGGCAGGCACAGAGTCGCTCTTCTCTGTGCGATCACCCACGCAATTAATTCCACACGCAGGGATATGAGCCCTTTCAACATTTGACTACATGGGTAAATCACTCTTTCAATATATCGACACCCATACATCGGACACTGACAAATTTCTTTGAACCCCCCTATGTTGAAAACAGATCGCAGCCCGTGCCCGTGACACCCGCAGCGGTCACGGACTGACGAAGCGGATACAGCAATCAGAGCCGGTGATTGCAGTCATCTCCTCTGCTCTAGACTCTCCGTTATACAGGCCCAATACCGCAGAGCTTCACATGTGGCTAATCAGACGCGCGGTAAAGTGTCAGTATAATTTTAGGGGGGAACGGAAGCAGAAGCGCCCAAAACAAAAAGAATATCTAAAGATAATTAATATTCAGGCCCTATGCATAGGGCCTGCTGTAAAACATTAAATTTGTGCGTGCAAGTATTCTCGGCGAATTTCGTGAATTTGTCAAATTCGCGCAACCTCGTGCGCCAAATTAAAGGTGCAGAAACTAACATATAGAACGAGAAGTCCTTCAACAACAAAGAAAAATTACGCACCAAAAAATTCATGTTTGACAGTATTTCATTTTGGAAGGATTTCGGTGGACGAATACAGGCACGCAGCTTGATAACCGGCCTACAAAATACTCGGCGTTTTTTATGCTAAACTTTTATTTTTCGCAAGAAAATTGAGAATAATATTTGAACCGGTCGCCCACTGCGGGCAGCACTCAATAAACTAAACTAGTAAATCATTAAACTTCAACATTTTTTGACTTTATTTATCAACGTAATGATTGTAGGCGACGAAAACGTTTTCAATGCTGTGGGCTAAAATTGAAATTTTTTGATTTTTTTTTTAAGTAATTTTTTTAATGTCTCTAAACGGAAACTCCAGAGAATCGTAGCTGCGATTACTAATGAACATTAAAGGCAGAGGACTGCTTCGTGTGAATGAAGGTCTGACATAATCAGGTTATAAAAATTTCATTCATCACGATCCAGGCACCGGGCACCCTGAAAGCGACAGGCGCACTAATTAACGAAGCCCTGTTGACGTGAGAACAGCGTACGACCATTAGCGATATAGCAGTCGTCGTGAATCACGACAATGGAGTGTGAGAAAACTGCTGCAATTCGACGCGTGTACGCGGAAACTAGATCTACAATTTAGACTGTATCTCAGCGCTATAAATTCTTTCCCGTTTAATTCCTTCTACTTTGTTTCCTTGTTAGCGTTGATTGCTACCATTGAGGTAGTGAAATAAAGTTTATATAAAGGAGAGATCCTTAACTTATGAGCATCAATGCTCATCTAGCTATACAGCATAGGGGTATGTACAATATAATCTGTCTCCTAACGACATTTAGCGATGCGCGTCAAGTACATATTTTATCATCTGTAAATAAATTGATTTTTGTAGGCCTAGGCAGCAGTTACTTGTACATCATAAAATCGCTATATATGGTATCCAATGCCGGGCCAACTTGAAAGCTGTGTCTAGCTCAGAGCATGTTGATTCTGCATTATAAACAGTGCAATGTAGTGCTACTCGCTATAACGTCTGCTGCAAACGGAATAAAATTTGATTTGGTACGATTTGAATAACATCAAAAAACTTCGCTTCGGTATCAGTCATATTTTCGTTAACGACAACGAAATTTATTGCTCGAACGTAAACTGAACAAAAACCGAAATCATATTTCCGTAATTAAAATTGAACTAAAACTTAATTTACTATCCGAGCTAAAATATTACTGTATGTTTTCGTCGTCGTTAGCGAATAACAAGACAAGGGGCAATCATTAACGATAGCTCTAACGAAAATCATTGCTCGAACAAAAACTGGACTAGACTAAAAATATTGATCATTAACTAAAATTTAACCAATATCAAAATGCTTTCAGAACGAAAATATCACTATTTATTCGTTAACGGTAACAAAAATAAAGGCCAATCGCACAGAAATGATTGTCCAAAGAAACCTAAGCTAAAACTAAAATGATATTTCCTTAACGAAAACTAAATCAAAATTTAGGCCCAAATGATTATCTGAACTAAACTATCGCGGTATATTTTCGTTAACGACAACGATAACGAAAATATTTCTTAATCGTTAGGCTTACCAATAACCGTGACGAAGATGACTATCCGAACGAAAAACAACTAAAACAAAAAGGACTTTCCGAACCAAAATATCACAGTTCGGTATACTAATTGATTACCAACATATCATAACTAGGCAAGACTTCAATTCGTCTTAAGCGGCAGACAAGCACCGCGCCAGTCCTCCATATGCAGACTGGCGATAAGTTAAACGTTAGAAATCCAGACAAGAAGTAGGAACAAGATGGATGGGACAGTGAACGTAGAAGGATTTACACTTACAAAAGCAAGTGAGCACTGAGCGGTAATAAGTGTGCAGCAATAACGTCAAGAACAGACAGTCCGCTATACAGTGCAGACCACGCGTAGACTACCACGCGTATCCCCTGCAGGTCGGGGAACAAAGAATTGACTTGTAGCCCAGAGCTCCCCGGGCATGTCTTAAAAGGCGACTAAAGAAGGGGGAGCGTTTCTGTGCCGGCTCTTTTGCATAGAACCGGACTGTATATAGTCTTAGTGCTACACACTAAACTACACAAAAAGTAAAACAAAACCATGCGTACACCACGTAAGCCTTTACCGTATGGTGTACTGAATATTACAAGTGGATAAAGTGGATGCATGGGAGCGCATGCCATGGTAGCGGCGCCCTCACTGCTCACCAAGATTGTGAATTATAACGTTCCCACTGTTAGCATTCACTGCTAAAAAGTGAGCGCTTCCACCGATAAAATTTACAAGAAGTAATTTTTTTTACATAGTTCATGTAGGCTAAGTTGCAGTGGAAGCTACAGTGGGGTTGATTTGGAAGTGAAATGACGACAGGCGTTGTTTATTGAAGGCTTGGCGTCCTTATAAACGATCAAAAGTGCCAATGAGCGTTTAAAAATGGCAGAAAGTGCAGAAAATTTGCACAAAATATTTATCAGCGTCACCCCCTCCCCCACTCCCCCCCGGTCGCGAGACCTGCGCGGAAAGAAAAAAAGTGTTCCGGGAGAGAGACGGATATAAAAAAAAATAAGGTACCGGGCCGAAACAATACGGCGTTTGCCTATCGGCGCACGCCGTAAAAAGACGTAAAAGATGTAAAAGACGTAAAGACGTAAAGTATGAGCCCTTTTACTGGTCCGTCGAGACACAACACTACTGCAAGGTTCCTAATGCAGGGATAGGCCATACAGTGAATACAGGGGGCAGGATATTTATAAGTTCAATAGCGGTAAAACTTCAGTCCTTTAACCTCAAAATTCCAATCATTCTCCAAACACTATACCGGTACCTAACGCTATACAGGCGTGAAAGCCTAATACTGGTTCACATATTCAAATAGGATCAGACCAGTTCGGCTTCACTGCTAAAGCACTGAAACGACCATACAACAATCGCAATTTTTAAGTGCATATTGTAGTCTTCCGACACAGTGCACATGCATTGCGTAGTGTACAGGCCTACAGTGTGGATCATGCGTAGACCCCGTATCCCCTGCAGGTCGAGGAACAAAGAATTAACTCGCAGCCCCGAGCACAGTCCACTGAACGTTGCAGTGAGTTCAGCGTAACGACCACAATACCCGAATAGACCTGTAGGCTGATGTAACCATCCAGTTTACAGAGACGGCGAAACATCACCAGAATATAAGCCTCATCACAATCGTCACTACTAGTATGCTTCGTGTCACAATTAGCATGCTTCCCTACCATCGTGAATAGAGTTGCAACGTAGCACTATTGGCGATTGGCTGGCGACAGTAAGATGATGATAAACACTCAACTTCAGATGTCTCACCAGCAAAGAAAGCGTCAGATAGTGTAAAACAAAGCCGTGAACGCTTTGAAAGGCTCGCGCTCGACGCGATAGAATAGCCTTATTGACATGGGATATACAAGCGGAGGCCTTCGGCGACGCTCAATGGAGTCCGGAGCATCGTAGAGAACATTCCCTGAAGATTCCGAAAATGAAATAACTGAGATAACCGAAATTAACGATGAGGGGCCTCATTTACATACATTTCTTAAGATTTTCTGAAATCTTATCCGAACTGAAATTTAAAGCAAATAACATCCAATCGCAGACTGCCGTGACGTCATCATTCGGTTCGCTCGCGACCGTGCGGAGTTTCCAATAAAAAAGATAAGATTTGCCAAAGATTCTCTTAAGACAATCTTACGACTAAGATTGTCATAAGATATCTACGTGAATGAGCCCCCAGGGGCCTCATTCAGGAAGCGATCAAGATTGTCTTAAGACAATCTTATGAAAATCTTATCTTTTTTACCGGAATCTCCGCTCAGCCGCGCGCGAACCGTATGGTGACGTCACAGCGGTCGGCGATTGGATTTTATTTCTTTTAAATTTCAGTTAGGATAAGACTTCAGAAAATCTTAAGAAACGTACGTAAATGAGGCCCCAGGTCTATAAGGCAGCCACATAAACGATGACGTCTCTCGACGCCTAATTAAGATAAACGATGACGTCTATCAGCGATGACGTCTATTACAGACGTTTATTCGGCCTACGCGTGTAGCTTTGAAGCTACGAATTTGTAAATTGAGAATTGGGTCAGGTTACTACCAAACCGTACATTAAAGTCCAGACGAATAGACTACAGTGCATAAACATAGTGCATACGAAATCAGATGAATTACAGTCACTGTCGGTCTACTCACCCGTTTGGTTCAAGCGAACATCAGATTCGACATCGATTAGCTTTCAAACCATCCTCAACGCGTCGGCTTCAACATTCGCGCATTCCAACTCTCGATCCAAACGCAGACCTACCCTGTACGCTAGCGGCTCTAGCCTTGCGTTTAGTCTACCAGCCGGCTACGTTCTGTATTGTTCCTGATGTATACAATACTATTTCGCACGCAGCTCTAACCTACGCGACCCGGTCCGATCATATTTCGAGCTGGCTCGTACACAAGGCTGCGTGTGGCGGTGTACATTGCAGCAGGGCAGGCCGTGTTTGGATAAACAATATTCGGGCCGGCCAGACTGCAGCTGTCTGGGGCCTACTCTCGGCCCTGCGCGCAGCCGGCTGAGCGCAGCGCTGGCTGTCTGCCATCTCGTTATCGGTTTTTGCGGGTGCAAACACCGTTTTCTCCTGATATAAATGTTGCGTCGAAAAATGAGGAGGAATAGTACATTTTCAGTTTTACAGCGGTTTGCGACGGGAATAATTTGATTGAAACATTGAAGACATTTGATTGAAAAATCAGCCTGCTGCCTATTGGCTGAAGTCCTTGACATTTTCGGACATTCAAACACATTTCGTGAAGGCCTTAATGAGAAAACTGCACACGACAGAGCTCAATGTACATAAATATAACCACGTCTCCGATACTTCTCATTCTGCAACACATTCATCAACAATTCCAGAAGTAATTACGGCTAACCTAAAATTTCAAAGGCAAATGTTTCAACTTCTTCAAGTTAGGTCTGTAAAATTATAGAATTCAAAATCAAGTTTGTTGTCTACAGTAATGATAAATTTGACAATCCTGAATAAACTGAAGTAATCATATGTCTAATACTTTAGCTAAAAATTAAAGTGTAGCACAGCAAAACAAATCACAATTCGTATTCAAGAAAAGATTCAAGCTTCTTCTAGGCATTGCGGTGTGCAATGCGTAGGCCTATTTGAAGCATGATCGTCTTCGCAAAGCAATAATAAATCACATTGAATTGAATTGAATTAAATTGAATTGAATAAAATGAAATGATCTGCCGTGCATCGCTCGTGCACCAAAATGATTATTTTCCCAGACAATATCAAATATTGAATTCAGACTTTTAATAATTACTAGATCGAATTTAGCGTCGGATTTATCTTAGGGCACACTGTTTTAACGGTGCTGAGGTGTATTACAAAACATACCTCCACAAATTAAGTTAAGCTTGACATTCTCATACATGTATGTATATATATATATGTATGTATGTATGTATGTATGTATGTATGTATGTATGTATGTATATTTCACTTTTAACGCACCAAGAATATGTGTCATGCAAACGGAGATGGAAAAACATCATTTGCTTGAATCGTAGGTGCGGGAGAAGTGAAGCAGACTACACGCAGAAAACGGATTTGAAAAAATACAGAGTACAAATATAGGTTTATTCATTATGGACTAAGCTACGGGATTAAACTAATATACTGCGGATGAGAGCTCTATATATAAATCACATTGCGCGTGTCGCGACACGTGGTACGGTAGGTACACATTTATGTGTACGATTTATGTATTACATAAGCGTAGGCCGGTCACTTTCCAAAATGTAAAAATAATCAACGCGTCAAAAATGTCACCAGGTCGACAAGACTAACATAAACACGTACGCGCACGGTTTAAAACACGTGCAAATTGCCCTATGCAAACACTACAGACAGTGTCAAAACTATGTGAGATCAAACGGACGTAAGCTAACAAAAACTAAATAACGCGAATGCTATCGGGCATATTCTGGTAACATTATTTCGAGGGTGAATTAATATTTTCACCACCTCGCCGGCCGTACTTAACATCCCCGAGCCTCGGCCGCGCGCGCGCTCAGACGATCAATACACCAGCAGCAGCTGCGACGGCTGCTCGCCGAGAAAATATGCGAAGCGCTAATTGATCCGCTGCGTAAAAACACAACCATGCGAAAATCTTACCTGTGAAAGATCCCCCCCCCCCCGCCCCGCGTGAATCACATTCCCGTCGAAATCGTCAGCTTGGAAGCGAAGGACGAAACGTTGTTGTGACTGATTCAGCGGTACGCTGTGCTGGCCAGGTCTGACTAGGAGGCGCACTGACCCAACTGCGGTAGATCACCGTTACTTGTGCAGAAAAAAGGATTTATTTCAAACTCGATCCGATACCTTCACCTAAAACCCTAACCATTACCTAAACTCTAAAACTAAACCTAAGCTAACCATAAGCCTGACCCAAACCTAATCAATGCCCTAATCCTGTCAAATATAAAAAGCACAAAAGCCACATTTTGCTCAGATTTGCCCAGTGCCCCTACCCCTAGTGTTGGGCATCATTTTTGCTGCACGTTTAGCCGCAATACTGCGGTCTACAGCTGCTGTGGTCTCTCGGCCCAGCAGCGGCCAACACCGCCCGCTATGCATCTGAACAACCTCCCCTATCTCAGCTCTCTTCCAAACACTCCTTCCTCTTCTGTTAGATTATACCACTCCCCTCTCCTCTCCTTTCCTCCCCTCTCCTCTCCTCCCTCTCCTCCCCCTTAAACGACCAGCTCCCGAGCCTCCCCCAAACCCCCCACTTCCTCCCCCGCTCGCAATCATTATGCCCACCGCCCGACGGTCAGTTACCGACAGATCTCGGCGCTAGCGGGCCCTTCTGATTCGTCGCGTCGCGTGTCGGGTAATTTATGAGCGGCTGGGCGGCGGTTAGCGCTCAGGGGGAGGCGTCTCGTCTGACGGACGGAGCGCCGTTGGTGGCGTGCGGGGCGGCGGTCGCTGCGGTTAGCGCACGGCGGGCCGGCCGGCGTTTTGCGAGAGATGATTCGAAGCAGAAGCGGGCTCTAGACATGATGAGTGGTTGGCGTGGATGGGAACTTGTTGTGGGGCTGCCGCATTGGAGCGCGCGCCTTCTTGCTGGCGTTAATTAACCGCGCGACGTTTTTCGTCAAATCCTAGTCCGTTAGTTGTTGCGTAGCCTAGGTTCAAAGACAGGTGTAGCAGAATTGACAGCCAAAGTTGGGAAAAAATTAGGCTTACGGCTGGTTGCTCGACCTCGATTTTAGTGCGAATTAAATGCGATTTAGTTTCGTCGTCCGAAATAGCGAATTGTTGGGTTGCGCTTGACCTCGAAATAGTGCACAAATTTGCAATCTGCGAAAAAAATGAATTCACAGATATCCGCGAATTAATCACGAATTAATCGCGAATGAACACGCAAAACAACGAAAAGTCAGTTACGTTTCAGGATTCAAATTTTCACGATATTCACCTCACTTTTGACACGTATTAGCAGGGATAAGTTTAGTAGGGGCAGTACTCAAAAGCCGACGTCTTTTGGAAACTCTACTCTGATTTAGAAATCAGTAGGAGTATCATTACTCGTAAAAATGGGCGATGGTGGAGTAGACCTATTCTAGGCCTACTCTTTTTTTGAAAGGCATAGGAGTGCACTACTACTGTGGTGTAAGCAGCAGGCGTAACGCTACTCCTATCCTATCTGAAGCCTCGCTGTACATCAAGGAGCAGTTTGAGAGTCTGGCGGACAAGAGCGGCACGGCGGTCATGTACACCCAGTTCACCTGCGCCACGGACACCGAGAGCACCAAGGTCGTCTTCGACGCAACCTCTGACATCATCATCAAGGCGCACTTCCTCGATCTGGGTCAGCTTCAATTGACTCGTCCACAACGTTGCTATAGCCAATCAAATAACTGAGCCTGGAGTCTGGGGCTGTAGTCACCATAGCGGCGACCACCTAGCTGGAGCGAGGTTTGAGATCACGCCATCCAAAAACACATGCGCGGCATTGGCGATTTAGCTGGAGCCACCTCAAAACTCGCTCGAGCTAGGCAGTCGCGACCATGGTGACTACGGCCCCTGACTCCGCCCATCAGAAATTAGCATAGGTTACTAAATGCTCTAACTTGTTAAACTAACTTGTGACTAATGACTAACTAAATTGCTCGATGATTAGTCAGAATTAGAACCAAATATGTTAGAACTGTCACTGATGCACCAATCACCGTTCATGCAACAATTAGATTAGTAAAAAAACACGTTACATCCGATCGTGGGCGTGGCGAGAAGCATGATGCAAGTGCAAAGACACGATCTCAAATGCATATTATGTCATTCTGGCCATGGGTCAATCGATAAAGAAGTTCTGTAAAGTGTAGAATGTAGATGCTAACTAGCCTGTTGATCATTAAGTTCTAATAGGCCCTAACAATGTCAAGCTAAATAAACAAAAGTGATAGTTATTTATTCAGCTGTAACTGCCGTTACGATTTCATTCAATGTCTCAGTCGACAGGTTTCAAAATGATTGCAAGTCAGCTTATATTGGTATGAAATATGGCATTTTTCATACATTTCTCATCGATTGCGTTATACATTATTAATAAAACAGTCGTAATAAAAAACTGGTCTGATTTTATCATATATTTTGCATTTTGTTTCAGGAACAAAATTTTGAGCAGCTAAGAGTGAGCGTCTGGTCGGATCGACTACATGAAACGACTTCACCACTTTAGTTTTACAAAAACATTGATACCACATCAAATTGTCTGCAGAGTTACTATTGTTTGAGTTCTATTTTTCGCCAACTCGCTAGAAACTGAACGGATTGTTGGGAACTTGAAGAGATCATCCGCATAAATTGTTTTGCATCGTTTATTTGCATTTGAACAACAGCAATTATTACATATATTGACATATATAATTTTTACATGATGTCACGACCCAATCAGATCTCACAAATTAGGCTCGAGATATGCAAATAACTGGCCATTATTGGAGAGTTATTCACATAATCCTAGATCATTCAAATAACTCTCTGTTGAACAACTAGGCCTGAGTGCCGAGTCTTCACTCAACGCTTCAATCGAGATCCAGTTGACTATAATTGACTGAAGTCGCGCGGTTGTGATAAAGTTGACTGTAGTTGACATGAGCCGACTGCGGTAGTTGTGTTGTTTCAACTGAAATTGGACTTGGGGCGCAGTAAAATCTGAACACGATCGCAAAACATAGGCTAGCTACAATTTGCTGAAAAAAATCAAGAAAAAATGACTAACAAGTGGAGTTTTAAAAGTTAAGACAAAAATTTAATTTAATTAAGGCAATTTTCATGCCGCATTTGTTCCGAACACTGTCTTTCCCTTCGTCCCTCCTACATACGATAAATTAACTGCATTGTCATTTAAAGGGTGTACCTGGCCAGGTTCATCAAAAATTTCTCCATCTGCGTGTAAGGAGCAACAGGAGTATGCTCATGTTCAACCAAGCCCTCGCCTGTAACGAAAAGCATTGAAATTCTTTACAAGATCTTCCTTGGCTGCAACTGATCAAATTAAAAGCAACATGTTACATAACCTTGCGTTGCATTTTGCTGAACTCGTTGATTCTTTAAAATGATGAATGGAACATAGCTGGCCGTTGCAACAAATTGCTGTGAAGTCTGATCCAAATGACAAAATACTCTATCTGCAGAATAGATGATCAGCCAATCATAGACCAGTAAAGCTGCCAACGGTCCAATCGCAACGTTTCACGCGCAATTTGAATTCAGGCACATCAAGCTATCCAATCACAACACGAACTTCGTCACTCATGACGTCATAAGCCTAGAAACACTTTAAACAAACCATTCAAACGTCCATGATATCAAGAGGTCTACTAACGCAATGATGAAAATTAGGCTCAATAAATTGTATGACTAAAGCTTTAACAGTACCTGAGGCCGACACTTCGTCCACTGAGAAGCGCAGAAGATTTTCTGTAACTGCCGAATGGTGGGCATTTGCCTCCCAGCGGTTGATATCCATCGAATGTACACGGATGTATAGAAGGGTCTTGCTTGGTGTTGCACGCTTGCACCTGTCAGTGTTGCTCTGAAAACGACTGTACAGAAGGGCCTTCTTGTGCTTGGACCACTTGCACGTCGACGATAAAGGGTGCTGGTAGTCGTCGGCATACACGGATGCCGATGAAGCTCCTGCAATGATAAAAACAAGCCACAGCCTTAAACTAAAGTAGACCTATAAGTACTGGCCAAAAGTATAGGGACAGCAAGAAAATAACAATAAAACTGATTTTTTATTCACAAACAACGTCTTAGAAGATATTAGGCGACTAAAAACAAAAACAGAAGCTATTTAATACTTTTCTGAAGTCGTTGTTTGTTGTCATGACGACCGATTAGTAAATACCGGTGTTTTTTATGAAAAATCTGAACAATGAATTTAAGCCGTTTTTCGATATATATTGACCAATAAACAGTATGAATTCTTACAATAATGCCGAAAAAGATCGAAATTACGCCTAAAAAACGTGCTGTCTGTCTGTCTTGCGCTTAAAAAAGAAGGCTTATCATGCCGTGAAATAGCTATCAGAACTGGAATATCAAAGTCTTCAGTCAATCGTGCTGTTCAAATTTTCAATGAGACTGGAAGGTACGGCAGTAGAAAGCGATCTGGACGTCCCAAAATTACTAGTCCTCGTCATGATTTAGCAATAAGACGTTTAATAGTAAAGAATCCATTTATGAGTAGCTCTGATGTTAGAGCACAACTACCAATAACTGTCAGTGTTCGAACAGTCCGACGTAGACTAGTCGACAAGTTCAATCTTCGATCTCGTCGGGCAGCTAAGAAGCCACTGCTGACAG
>JAQIWG010003799.1:0-17183 GCA_034695025.1 Chamaedrilus cognettii | reverse complement strand
TTCCTGATTTTACTTCACTACGGTGCAGCAAAACCAATGAGGTATTTACTGCTTGACTCAATTTGAGTCTGTCATATTAATTCGCTAGCTAAACGTTGGTGTCTTTAAGCGCTTCAAGTAACGTCCTATAAGTACTTGCCATTTTGTCACCACCACTTTTCAGTTTAAAGTTACGCCATTGGTTATTAGTGCTGATGGGGGGGCGGGGCGGGGGGGTTGATTGTTTTACCTTGGCTCATTTGGCCTCAATTTACCTTAGCTCCCTTACTTTTGAATTGACAGAACTGGATTTGACATGCTGGTGAGGGAGGGGGGGGGGGTGCCTCCCCTCTCATCTACAACGTATAGAACTGCTCCTGCGATGGGCTGTGCGTGAGGCACGAGGGGTGCGCCGCGGACAGTGGCGGTTGAAGTGGGATGGGGGGCCGGGGGCTTAGCTTGATTTTCAAGCCTTTTCACTCCCAGTCACATTTAAGAAAGGCACCTTCAAGCACCCTTCAAGCCTTCCTTGTTTTATAGGTCAAGCCTCCTTCAAGTCCCCCGGTTTTAAATTTTTGGTTCACCCAATGTCTGAAGACTTGACGATCACTGTTAAGAATAGCTTAAAAAATGGACAATCACTGTTAAGAATGATCTTAAAATAGACTAGCCTACTGTCAAGACCTCAAAAATGAGCATCCCCCTTCCACCGCTCCCCCCCCCCCCTCTCGTGAGTTTTAATGGAGAGCCACATGTCAAGCTGTGCACGGTCTACATTTTTCATTGTGTGGTATGATCAAAGTGAAATAGTATACTGATTTAACACCTGTTCAGATTATCCAAGCCTCAAGCATAGGCTAACTGCAAATGCAATGACATACATGAATAGCTCATATAAATAATTTTATTCTGATGTAAATATAAACAATGTATACTTCACTGAAATGATTTAAGAAATCTAAATACAAAAAATTGCTAATAGAGATCATTATTTATTTATCACAAAGAAATGGGCTAAGAAAAATCTTAATACAAAAGTTGCAAATAAGGGACATTCTCAATTTATCACCTACGTTTGAAGCTCCTACAGTAAAACAATTTAAGAATCAGCAATAAGTTAATGAATAAAAAAGAACTGCTTGTAAAACCACAAAGCAGAAAGAAATACATCTATCTACTAACTGTTAGGTTAACCGCATTGCCAGACAATTCATTTACACTGCACGAGTAGCTATAATGTACTTGTTTACAAAATAATGCTTTCAGTTAATTTAGACCAGATTTTTAAAATAAGAAGGTTCAGGGGATATAATGCCATGATTCAGGATAATGAATCAGGATATAATGCTATTATTCAGGCATGACTATTCTTATAAGTATATAAAAATTCAGTCTCTATATGACTTTCAGAGAGCCTAACCACAGTACAAGAAATACTCACAGAATTTAGCAGATTGAGTTATATCATTTCAAAAACTCAATAATTGGTTAAGAGCCAGAAGCTAAGCCAAATATGTAGAAAGCTGTGCATGTCACTTTCCCACAAGAATTAGAATGGTATTCTTCCAAACGTATATCCTTCAATGCGCACCATATCGGCATTTCTCAAGCCACATTCTTGCAACACTTTAAAAAAAAATAAGCACCAAGTGATCAGTTAAATCTGTTAATCTTCTTGCTTGCTTCGTATGAATTCAAAAGTTTGTTACTGTAACCTTCCTGTAACCAAACATGTACTGATCTTCTTACTCTGCAACCCATCAATTTTCTCCCTCTTAGACTAACAATTCACAATGTTCTCCCCTTGTATATTCTCCTTCGACGCTATATATTTAGACAGTCGTCAAGCATAATCACTTATCTAAGCCATCACAAAATGAACACAAATTCCTGCCGTGCCTATGAGGAAGTTCCCAGAGAAATGTCCCTCCATTCCTTGTGTAACGATACTCTCTGTGTTCTCCACTACGCTCTCTAGTCTATGCATCTATCTATTCACCAGCGATGCAGAATGCAGAACACACTTTTTCTATTCTCTCGTGCTCTCTACAAATCAGTCAATCTCCTTCCTACCCAGTCCTTCCAGCATCTCCTAGTCCCCCCCGAGGCGCAAGCCCCCTCCCTTCATCCCCTTATCTGCAAGCTTCAGCTCATTGGAGTCACAGAAGCCCGCCTTCTCCTCGTCGACCACTGGAATCTGTCCCAAGACGTCTGCTCCAGCAGTGCTCGATGGAGCCTCGATGGATATGTACAAGAGGTTGATGGTCTCACTCTCTAGACCTGTCTTCCCATTCTTGGGCATCTCTTCACTGACTCCATTTTCTTCATGGGGAGAATTCTCTTTCTCCGTAAAATAAAACTCCTTATCCACTACTCCTCTATCGCCACGCTGAGGCTTCTCTTCAAGTCCCATGGCCCCAGACATTAACTTCTCCACGTGGTTTGATGTCTGCTGTGCGGTGGGGCGCAAAGCAGCGAGAGGCAGCTGACGAGCCCTCGACTTCTCCGCAGATCCCGTGCCCCCCCGAGGCGGCAGCTCGGGCACAGCCCCCGCCCTGAAGGACCTCTTGGGCGCGGGGGGCCGGGCCTGGGGCGCTTGGGGCGCGTGGCCCGGGAGTGCGGAATGGTGGTTGCCATAGCGACGCATCAGGGTATCCGACTGTTGTTGAGTGAAGACCGGCGGGGGCATTGCGACAACGGATCGATGGCTGGAGTGAATGGGCAGCGTAGGAGCCGCGGCCACGCTGTGTCCCGTCTGTACGCGCTGCCGCCGCGCCGCCACCTGGGGAAAGGGATGCAAGATGAGCTGCGCTAAACCCACTTGATGGCTGAATGAGGAACCAGCAGCGGCCGTGCCGTGCCCGGCCGTGACGCGCTGCTGCGCCGCGCTGCCGTTCATCTGGCGACCGGAAGCAAAGGTCTGCTGCTGCTGCGGAGCCACCTGGTGACTGCTGGGCAAAGTCTGCGTCGAGGTCATCGCGCGCCTGGCGGAGACGCTCTGCTGAGTCGCCACCTGCTGAGTGGAGCGGTACGCGGCTGCCGTCTGGTGATTCGACTGTTCGTTTGGCGGGTAAGTGTTGTCAGACAGGCGGCGCCAGCTGGAAGTCGTGGCGTAGCGGGTCCGGTGGGCGAGGGACCCAGCCACGCGACCCGCTCGGGAGCCCCTCCGGGCTGGCGGAAGTGAGCGGCGAGGGGCGGGGCTGATTCGTGCGGAGTCCTGACTGTGCTGCGGAGCAGCGTTTTGGTGGAAGAGATTGACAGAGAGAGATGGGAGGGAAGCTTGGAAGGGGTCTCCCATCTGGGTGCCTGACCAGGGCGGGTGAGGCTGGCCGCGGCGAGCTGCGGAGATTTGAATGCCTGTTAGTGACACCTGCTGAAAAATGGACAAGTATTAAGCACAGACACCTGTTGGAAACATGGATAAGTATTAAACACACACAGACACAACACGCGAGAGCTGAGGGAGGGAAAACAGCTGCGCTAAATTTTTCTAGATCAGCTGAGAAATTGAATTGAGTTTTATGTATGGGTTAAGCTTTTTCTTTCCCTGCAAGTTTATGGACCATGTAGTAGCAAAGATTATTACAGTCCGGTTCTGTGCCTCGGCCTCGGCTTTACCAAGCACAGAATCGCTCCCCTCTCTTGTATCGCCTTTTATGACCCGCCTGGGGAGCTCTGGGCGGCAGGTCAATTCTTTGTTCCCCGATCTGCAGGGGTCTGCATCGGCTAAGAAAATAAATTTACTTTTATCTATCAGTTGAGAAGGTCATTTTAGAGGCACTATTTATAAATGCAATTTTGGCATTTATAGTAGAGGTCTATTAAAAGCCAGATAAAATATGTCTAATTGACAGTACTAATCTACTATTTCTATTTCTCAATCTCTTAATATTTCTCGTAAGAAATCTCTTCAATCTTCACTCAGTTCACTTCAATCCTCTCCACTTCAAATTTGCTCACAATAAGATAATGTCAATAATTATTGAAACTGAGATGTATTCAATTCACAGTGCAGCGACATAGTAAAAAAAGATAACTGCAGTAACTAGAGAAAACACAGAAACTAAATATGTCAGTTCTTTTCTATATCGCGTCCCATAATTAAATGAATCAACTAGTTTCTTTACTAACTATTGCAAACAATAAGCGTTGTAAACTAAATTTAAATCACATGAAATGAACACTAGCTATTTCTATCAATTTTTGTAGCATTTTAGTACGGGATAAAAAAGACCGAGAAGTCCAAGTGACCTAAAAAGAAACACGACCAGCAGGCTGGCAAGCTGCTTTATTGCGGTTTACATTAAAGAAATTATTCAAAAGGGAATATTAAGAAGATTATTAACAGGGAAGCGGTTTGGTGGCGCTCTCTTGCACAGAACCGGACTGTAATAGTCTTCGTTACTACACTCTATTCTTAAACTCCTAAAACACCAAACTCTGTTTAGCCAAGCAAAGAACCGACCCTCCTAAGCTGCCTTTTACGACTCGTCCGAGGAGCTATCAGCTGCAATTCTTTGCTCACCAGCTTGCAGGGGCAAAAGTATCCATGACGTCACACTTCCATTAGGCTAAAGTATACTCTTGGCAGTAAGATGTGGGATCTTACATGCGCTTCTGAGAGCAGAATTTACAATGTTATATATACTTCTGCCAAAAATATACATAGCATCAAACTTCTACAGTTAGAGAGCAGTAGAAGTTTTGACGCTATATATTTTTGACAGAAGCAGTTTTGACGTTATACGTACTTCTGGTAACAGGCAGCTGGACTTAATGCGGACTTTTGGCTTACGTTTTGCTGACAGCAGAGGCTATACATTATACATGTGTACTTTTAGCAGCACGCCCTCTGATGACATTACGTAGAGTAGAAGTGGTGGCAAACCTCACCTCCTGATGCTCGAGCTCGTTGGGAGGAGGAGGAGGAGGCTCCGGTTGTTCAAAGTGTTTTCCAGCCGCCGTCGCGCTGAAGAACTCATGAATGAGCTTGATGACCCCAGCACGCCTCAAGATGTCCGTTCTCTCCATGAGGGCACGACGCCTTTGTAGCTCCTCCCACTCAATGATGCTGACTGGGCGGCTCGTGTCAATCACCTGCAACAAGCCACGCCCACACCGCTTCATGACTCCTCCCACTCTATGATGCTGACTGGGAGGCTCGTGTCAGTCACCTGCAACAAGCCATGCCCAAACTGTTTTAACTGTAGATCAGCTGCTATACATTGATCTTCCCGATCTGAATATAAGCCTATTACCAGTCTGCGATCTGTTGACGAGCTGTCGCCCAGATATTGCAATTGCCGATAGCAAGTCAATTTGCACTCTAGAACTAACCACAAGATAAACAAGTGTCAGTGACAAAAAGTGACAAAAAGTGACAAAAAGTGTCATCCACAGACTAAAAGTGTAACAAATATATAAATATTGTAAATTACGGCTCCGCAATAGGGGCAAATAGGAATATAGTGCCCCAAGCAAGCTAAATCTCAGCTCTAGTCGCTATTTCTGACAATGCTGACTTCACCAAAGCTGAGCATATCCATCCCTTTATTTTCAGTTTCTTTAAAACTGTGGAGATCTGTTGTCGCAGTTCTATTGAAATACCAGTTTCGAATTTATTGCAACAAAAATAATGCTGCGATTGATGTTTCTTAAGTTGTAAACTTTGCCGGCCTTAGTACTAGATTGACTATCAATTTAAGAGCTAGACTGAATTCTAGGAAGTAACGAGTACTATGTCGCATTTGCCTTGCATTTGTCCCGGACATGACATCAAATTATTTCTGGCAGCTCTGACTGTGCTGCTACCATCGGGCAGACTGGGCGTCAGGAAGGGCATCCGGCCTGTAAAGCCCTGCTCCACATAACAGCCATGTACTCCCCCGGCTGCCCCTGTGCCCATGGCACGTAATTGAGACGATGCTGAATTTGGGGGAAGCTGTTGCAAGTGTAGCATAGGGTAGAAGGGAGAGCAGTGGGCTGGGGAGTAGATGACAGAGTTATTTTCCACTGATAACTCTGTACCTATTCCATCATTTCCCTTATCACATTAAATTTATGGTTATTTTTCCCTGCCTCGGAACGTCTCTTGCGCTGTTCCCATTGCCCCTGTCAGGGCACGCGGGTTCTTATGTAAATGTTCGTGGCTGCAAATGGCCTACTCCTGCTTGTGCGAGGAATGAGGCAACGAAACCGCGAGTGTGTTATGTGCATCTCCTGGATGCAGGCTCTTATACTATGACGCCCCAGCAGCTAGTGTCAACTGATGAGCATTGTACATCAGAGCAGCAATAGTCACCTTCATTGCAATTATTACACACATATTAGTAGGCCTATACAGTGTTTTCTCGTTTCACAGGAGTTGTAATATGGTGCACTATTGTGTTAGTGTCATTCTAAATAATTTTCATTTAATGTAGATGTTTGTTGATCAGTTAAAACTCTTAATATAATTAGGCAGCCGATGTCCGGCATTGATAGGCTAATTTTAGCCTCCCTGGTAACCTGGTACGCAGCAAGCATTTAATTTATTTATAGTTGTGTAACAATTTACTCCTTATTTTACTGCTATTTACTGCTCATTTTGGTTTATTTCAGGCTACTTGCTGCTTTATTGGACATATTGCCCGCTTCGGCAGCACCGTTCCAGCAAACCGGGCGCTGAAGATCGCCATTGACAGCAGGAACGGTATCCGCCCCGACGCGGACTGAAAGCTCCATCGCAAGCGCTCGAGGCAGACCTGGCTTCATCATATCGACGCGGTGCCGGCAAACTTTGCAACGAGCCTTGGACGACGCTATAACAAGAGGTCATGGTAAGTCCACACGACGGACCTTGCAGTCTACGCGTTGAAGAGGAGGAGGAGGCTGCTTTCCGAATAAATTACGTGACTTGACAACATTCATATAAATGAATAGTATACAAAAAAGACTGAATATTTAGTATCAAAGGTCTTAGGTGAGATTTATACAATGAGAAAGAAGAGATTAGAACATTACATGGTTCTTGGGTCGGTAGGGCTTCTTCTTGCGCTGCCGGGCAGAGTTGCTGAGGGAGCTCTCAGGGCGCAGGGACCTGCTCAGCTCCATGGGACTCAACAGTCGTGCAAACTCCTCCCGCTCCTTGTTCAAGATTGAACGTCTCAACCTGCATTCATCTCAACTTCTGCTTTATATTCACCTCAACCCTAACTCTGACTACCTCAACCCTAACTCTGACTACCTCAACCTATTCCAACATAGATCACAAACTTTATCACCCTAACAGGCATAATTACTGCAATATAGCCTACTTCTTTAGTGATTAGTAACAGTGGCTGTTCTAGCGGGAGGTTTGGGAGGGCTAAGCCCCTCCTGTTTGGATCTCAAGCCCCTTCGGTCGGATTTGAGTCAAATAGTTTGAAACCTGCTAGTGTGCGTGAAAGGGATGGTTTTGTGGGGCCCATGCCTCCCCTGTTTAATTTGCAAACTCCCCCCCTGTTGGATTTAAGTTAAGTGTAAAACCCAAACTCAAGTATCATATCTCCTTTACTGTTTCTGGCACTGAATCCAAAACCCCCGTGCACGCCCAGAGCTCCCTGGGCGAGTCATAAAAGGCTACTAAAGAAGGGGGAGTGATTCTGTGCAGGCTCTGGCCCTTGCACAGAATCGGATTCTAGATAGTCTTTGAGCTAAACTACAAAAAACAAACAATAAAGATTCTCATTACTCTTTCACTCTTGCTTCCTTCACATGTGCACATTCTCCCTTTCACTATCCACCTCCACCCTTCTCCTTACCAGCATGTCCATCACCTCGCCCACCTCCCTGTCATACTTCCGACATTCACTTTCCCATCCTAACTGGCACACCTCTCTTCCTTTTCCTTATCCTTTTGCTCACCAGTTTCCTTATCCTTCCATCCATTAGCCTACATGTATCTCCCTTCCCCCTCACCTGGCGTACTGTGCACGCGCCCTGAAGGAAGCGGTCTCCCTGTAGAGAGACGCGCTCGTGTTGAAGTACTTGTCGTAGCGCTCTGACCCCTCCCCGGGGTAGACGCGCCGGTAGTTGCCGAGGTGGTCGTCCTCGTACGCGATGAGCTCGTCGAGCAACACGACGGAGGTGACGTCGTCCTCCGCGACAGGGGGCACGCTGGGCGCAGGGAGAGAGTCTCAGGGATAGGGACTCACTCATCGATAGAGACTGAAGGATGGGGACTAAGAGATAGGGATTCACTGAGGGATAGGGATTGAGGCATATGGACAGAGGAATAGGGACTAAGGGATAGGGTCAAAGGTATAGGAACTGAGGGAGAGGGACTCATGGATAGGGACTTAGGGATAGGGACAAAGGTACAGGGACTGGGGGAGAGGGGCTGAGGGATAGGGACAGAGGGATAGGAACTCATAGGGCTTAGAAATAAGGACTGAGGGATAGTGAGGACTTAGGGATAAGGACCAAGGGATAGCGACTCACTCAGGGATACGGACTCCCTCAGGGATAGAAACTTCCTCAGGAATAGGGACTAACTGAGGGATAGGGACTGAGGGATAGGGACTGAGGGATAGGGACTGAGGGATAGGGACTGAGGGATAGGGACTAAGGCATACGGATTGAGGGATATGGACTCACTGAGGGATAGGGTTAGGACAGAGGATAGTGAGTCGATATACTCAGTCCCTATTAGGGATTGAGGGATAGGGACAGAGGGATAGGGACTGCTTTTTTAAATTTTGTTTTTTGTGGCTTAGGGACCGTGGGTAGCACAAAGACTATACAATCCGGTTCTGTGCAAGAGAGCCGGCAGAGAACCGCTATCCTTCTTTAGTCACCTTTTATGACTCACTGAGGGAACTCTAGGCTGCAAGCCAATACTTTGTTCCCCGGCCTGCAGAGGGCGATAGGGCCTCAGGGGTAGAAACTGAGGGATGGGGACTGAGGGATAGAGACTCAGTGACTTGAGGGATAGAGAATTAGGGATCGGGACTGAGAGACAGAAACTCAGGGAGAGGGAATCAGGGATACGGACTCAGGGATAAGGTAAAAGAGTCCATCGGTAAAGGAGTAAAGCCTGACAAAAAAGATATTCATTGGGCAATTTTTTGGAAAAAAAAAATTCAGGTGGGACCCAGAACAGGCTAACACATCGGCTTCAAGGAAGGCGCATGGATGCGCTGGCATGTTGAAACACATAGCCATGAGAGCCAAAGCAGCTGTCTAAAGTGCATCAAGGCATCAACTATAGGGTGGCCAGATAGGTCGTCAAAGATTTTGAAGTACAAAATGACCAATTTAACCTCAACCAAGGTTCATATAATTTATATGCCCATGTAGATATTTCTAATGAAATTCTACCTGCCAAGTTTCATAAACCGGCCTCCAGTAATAAACTTTTAACAGTCAATATTACGGCATCACCCAAAATTTGGTTATTCTGAGCGTGTCATTTGCTGACGTCGATTATACTCAGGTCAATTTAGTAATTTTTGAAGTTTTTGATAAATGACTGCTTTGAACGAGTCACAGATTGAAACTTAGGTTTTTTTACAGAAAATACATAGTTATAATGTAATAACTCAAAGAGGTAGGAGTAAATGAAAGAGCAACATTGTGAAAGGAGAAAACGGGCTAATCGTTACAGAATTGGATACCATGCAGAAAAATCGACTGCAGTTTATACAAAAATAAACTTTCACTGCAGCTTGTATGACACTATTGTAGCCTAGAGATATGCAAATATTTACAAATGACAATGCTTGCAAAAATTGAAACGTAGCAGAAAAACGAATAAACTCAATGCATGCTGTGAGACAATAAGACTCTGAAACATTAGTTTATACTGAGAAGTCTAAAACAAGCACAAGTTAAAACTAATCAACTGTGCTAATTAAAACAAAGATATTGACTAGCCAACAGTTGTGTTTAGTAATGAGTCACCTTTTACACTTAATACTATGCGCCGAATGGCCAAAATGATGTCTCTAGTGTGCGCAGGATGACGTTTGATCCCAAATTCTGCGTATTTCGGTAGGGTTCAAGATTTTGACCCTAATAACTCAATTTTTCGATAGACTCTTCAAATTTGGCCCATATAATTTCATTTGAATTGTGTACATGCCAATATCTAATTTGTTAATGAATGTTAAAGCTAAGTGCCATTTTTTCTACTTCAAAATCGTTCACGACCTATCTGGCCACCCTATATTTATGTACAAATCATTGGATTATCAGATTAAAGATTGCTTCTCTCAAAGAAGCTATGGCTAGATCAACGACGACCTTGATATACGGAGACTCTGACAAAAAAGGTAGACCGAGCCAACCCTGTGCTCTGTTTCCTGGGCACGACTCGTTGTCGCTGCATGAAGTGGCGCCGGTCCTCTTGCTCACAGACGTCACGGTCCGCCACCCTAAAGTTGATGAGGTCGAGCGTGTCCTGGATGAGCGCTTCCTTGATGTCCCGGTCCAGTAGTGTCTCCGTGTGGAAGCTCGGAGAGTGGTTCACCTGGGGACAAGCGTTTGCTTTGTTTTCATGTTTTTTAACGGAACTGTGACACACCAGGGTGATTGTAGTGCCACACGATGGCAGATGTCGTCTTGTGTCGCTAAGTCAGCTTGACACACAGGATCCAATCTCGGTCGGTTACTGAAGTTTGCTCTGCATTGTATAAACCGCCTGCCTTAATTAGTCATTCACCAATCACGAAGGGATAGGAGGGCTGAGATCAGCCTGATTAGCTTGAATTAGAGGTTTCTAATGCCATGTCAATTTCAAAAAGATATATACGGTAGTATTTACCTTACATTGTTTTAAATAATTGTGCAATATAGCGTTCCACATTAAGCAAAGTCAAATATTAATGACATCTAATTTAAAGCATCTGATTTATGATCTATAATTTAAATTTATCATTAATGAAAACTACCCTAACCTCAAAACCAACCGTGAAACAGTATTCACAATGGAGCACAACAAAAACCCATACCAAACTAAATTGTCCAGGCCATCAATCAATCAAGCACCCATGCCCCACCCACCTCCAGTAGGAAGGGCTTGAGCTTCCTGTCAATCAGGACGTCGAAGCCAAGGATCTCAAAACAGGCAGAGCCTCGGTCGTGGTTGAGGAAGAGGCTGCGATAGTTCTGTCGCAGCACGCTCTCCGCAGAAATGAGCGTTTTCACGATGACGTCATCGATGGCCAACCAGAGACGAGCGACGTCATACTGGTGGTCCGCCAGCCATTTGTTCACCGCTGATATAGGTCTGTAGAGATTGTACACCGAGGGCCAGTTGTACAATCGAGTGTCGTTTGAATAGTCTCAAAGCTGCTTTTGAACTGCCAATCATAACGAGTTGAAAGAAGATCTGACATCTAATTTAATCGATCTGCTTGGGTCTTGACATCATTTATGTTCTGTGACCATTAAAACTAAATAACTCTCGATTGAGCAAGTGGTCCTGAATCACTAACTTAGCATGAAAGATCGCAAGTAAACTGAAAAACATATCCTTTAACTGGTATCAAGAAGTTTAATCCGAATAAGAAGGTGGGGTTGAATTTTAAGGACCGTGTGTAGTAACAAAAACTATTACAGTCCGATTCTGTGTAAGAGGGCCGCCACAGAACCGCTCTCCCCTCTTTAGTCACCTTTTGCTACTCGCCCGAGGAACTCTAAGCTGCAAGTCTAATTCTTTGCTCCCAGACATGCTGGGTAACCGAATAAGAAAATCCAATCACATGAGATAAATAATGCTTCAAGTGTTGAACAAAAAGATGCCAATGAGGAAGGAAGTGATTACTGAAGTTAACTAATTACTGAACATCAACAATAGATATTGAGTCGAGAGCCAATCAAGCATGAGTACAAATAAACATGTCGGTAACTAAGAACTTACGCAACATTAACCACTCACTTACTAGCAGGTAATGCAGAGAGAGAATAAAAAGCACTCCACAGAAACTTTCTTACACTTTAGTCAAATATGTAATAATATTTGGCTAGTGTCAGAACGTTTCCATACAGTGCTAGGCCTACAGTAATTGATAAATGTTGCATGTTGGAGTCCAAATACTAATTAATACTGGAAGGCCAGGGATCATCGATAATTCAATGCTAAGATTGTCAGTGCTTTTCGTATGTAAGATCTCAGTGAATAAATGCAAGTACCGTTTGCTGCCGCGTTCATAGTCGTCGGCCACATAGTCCTCGTTCGTCTTGTTGATGGAGTAGTTGGTCAAATGCATGTAGGCGTCTGTCTGAAATATCGTCCAGTCAAGCCACAGAGTGCTCGCTAACAGCACAATCATTTGGGCATGAAAAGTAGTCAATCCGAGTAACGTTGATAAGATCTAGGTACATTAAATGAACAATTGCATGCGCCAATGAAAATCAGATTTGCTTAGCTTGGACATGGTATGCATAGGCATGTTACAGATTGAAAGCGAATAAGTGAGTAAGCAACATCTCTGTCACCTCCTCCCCAGCCGACTTTTCTTCCCATCCACTTTACCACCCTCGCAACAGCTCCCTCCAAACCCAGCGCAGTCTCAAAGTCACCGGAGCAGGCCATGGGCACAGGCACTTGTTCATTTGGGGGTGTCCATGGCTGTCTTGTTGAGCATTGTTTTACAGGCCAGAGGCCCATCCTGATGCCCAACCTGCCCAATGGTGGCAGCAGAGGCAGGGTTGCTGTACACAGTTTAAATAGTTTGTTATATCCGGAACAATATCTTATGAATAATGCTATAAATGCTTAATATTACGGCACTATAAATAACAGCAACAAAAACAATAGTGATCAGAGACGTTCATAAAAACACACTGATCATATGTTCATCAATTCAACACTCTGGAAAGTCGTTAGGTGGCAAGAGAGAAGAGACGGTTTAAGGCTACAAGAGATAAAAAGTTTGAATCGCGGTGCTGCTCACAATGTTATGACTGTTGGGCTCGTAGTAGGGCACGGTAGCGAAGCGCGCAAGGCCCTCCCTGTAGACGTAGATCCTCAGCGGGTCACAGCTCACCACCAGCACGTACACGCGCAGATCAAACTTGAACCCGTCGATCAGCAGCGGCTGTAGCAGCACAGCACACTACTATCAGCAGCGGCTTCAGCAGAGGCTTTAGCAGCACAACTATCGGCAGAGGATGCAGCCTGCAGCAGCACAGTATCAACTGCAGCAAGCGCACCATGAAAAACAACAACTTGACTGTGAGCACGGAGCATTCTTTGGCTACAAATTTAAAATAATTACATCCCAAAAAATTATCAAAGCAATTAATCAAATGAATTGCTTTAGCTTACATAATAGTCGTTCAGTTTGATATCATATTAATTATTGTAGATGCTAAGATATTTAGGATATCTGATCCAAGTTGGGTAGGGTGGACTCCGCCATCACCCTTCAGTGGCTTCTAATTTTGATATGCAAAGACATTTCAGAGGATCAAAATAATTTAATAATGATCCAACAAAATTATTCAATACAGCGATGGAATCTCTACGATACGAAGTTGGACTCGATTAACATACATCTGATTCAAGATTCATTTAGTATCTCCGCTCACCTTGGCGACGTACTTCTGACACAGACAGTTGTCCATCTCGTCGACCTCGCGGTACGTCCTTGTGATCCAGATGCCTCGGCCCTGACAGCTGTTGTCTGGCTTGAGTATGTACACAGAGTTCCTGTTGCGCTTGCAGTGAGTAACGAACGCTCCGTAGCTGCATGCATGTATGCATGCATGCTGTATGCAAAAATAGAATCTGCGCCCGTCCTGGTTCTATCAATCTTGGTTCCTTCAAATTTGCATACCGGACGGAGGATATCACGCGGCACTAACTTCAAAACCCTAATCCTAACACTAACCCTAACTATCAACCTAACCATCGCCCTAACCTTATCCCCAACCGTAACACAAAACGTAATAAAGAAACTTCCTTCACCCGGTACGCAAATTAGAAATCAAGATTGATCGGCAAAGATTCTACGAAAGTAGAGTCTATGCGCTCTTTACTAGGGAGGACGCTCTTTACTAGTAATCCCATTCACAAAAGCATCTAAAAAAAATCCAAAACTTAAGAAATTTGTCAACACATTTGAGAAAAATCTTGTTGTTTACAATGTGAAACCCTGCACCAAAACTTGCAAACCTCATGATAACGTCCAGTCCTGGCGTTCAAATAAATTTTTATTTCAAAAATTTTTATTCAGAAAGAAATTTAAGTAAATGCTACAAATCAGTCAGTGAACTAGAACTGCTGATCAACTAGTTAACATCTGGCTTAAAAAAGTACCTTCTTTCACACAAAAACAACTATATCAACATAGACCTTGTGACTGAAATTAACATCTAACATGTGATTTACATTATGAGACAAAAAAAACTAGTCTTGACATTGCTTAGTGTTTAAAATAAAAAAGGAAATAAATGCCTTGTATTTTGAATATTTAAACCAGATGTTGAAACAGCTTCCACGGTTGGCATGCAATTTCCCTTACTCACACAGTTAACCAGCACTGGCAGGCACTTCACATAAGGTAAAACGAAAAAAAAAGAAAATGGTCTTTAGCATATGAAATGGATATAAAATCCAGTAGAACTTTAATCATTGTTAGCCTCTAAATCTATTTCAAAGCAACAAAATCTCAAACTGTCATCAATATTGTGGGCTCCAAGAAAACAAATGAGCTCACTCGGCGGGCAAACTCCACGACTTGGGGAAGATGTTGTACTCCTTGGGGAAGGCCTTCCTCATCCTGTTAAGGTTGCGTGCAAGTAGGTCCTTGCGACACACCTCCGACATGCCAGGGAAGTGATTCACCTTCTGTGACAATCAATACTTCTAGTAGAAAATTAGCAACAATCATAGTAGTCTACATGAAAGCCTTCCTTGCATATCTAGAGAGTGCTTGATTTACATGTGAACTTCTTCAACATAACAAAAAATGAGCTGTTTAAACACAACATTTAGAGAATGTACATGAACCGCCATTTCAAAAGAATTTAAGTAGATGAATTATTCCTAAGCAGCTAAATGCATGCACGGTGCATGCGTTTGGTTCAATTGGTTTGGCCGGTTGGAACGTATATATAGGTGTGCTTCTCATGCACCAAGTGTTCGAAACAGGACATGTGAATTCCAAACACAACTCAGCACTGTCCAAGGCAGAGTCCTACTGTAATTGTAAGTGTTGATTAGTTGCTGCCAAATACCACTAGCCATACGTGCACAAGCATCTTAGTCAACTCAGTGTATGATTAGCTGTTTGATGTCAATGAAAGGGAGACTATAAGTGTCGTTCAGCGCTTAATGCTAGATGTACTAGCTATAGCCCATTGTCCGAATCTTTAACTTGAATACTACAAACACACCTTCTGAAGCAAAACACTACAACTTTCAACCAGATAATAATTAGCACAGCTGTAAGCTGCATAAGTCACACAACAGGTCACACAGCAAGTTACACAATGAATCACACAATAGGTAACACAATAAGTCACACAAGCTCGGAAACTGCACAGTTCCACAGAATCTCCTTAAGTTCTAATGAAATTTCACTGAAATCAGTATATAAAATTTTGTCTATGAAAATGCTTATGCCTACAGTGAATAGGATTTGGTCGAGGTCGGACAAACCTGGAACTTCTTTAGGCCCATCATCTGCGCGAGTGTGAGGCAGGAGTCGGCCCAAAGCAGGTTCCACGGATCCTCCTCCCGCACCACGCGGAACCCATAGCGCCGCGTCACGCGCTGAACTACAGCCAAACTTAGAGCAGTTACTCATCACTCACATCATCTAATTCAAATTTAACCCTGCAACATGTTGTCAGACAAGAGCATTAAACCACTAGTATGAATATAGCCGTTGAGATTTAATTCAAGATAGAAGAACTTCAAAGTTGTCTCATGAGATATGTCATGAATTATTAAACACACATGGTGTCAGTTGATCAAGACACACTAAAGTCAATCATGAGGTCAATGAATGAGATCCATTCATTGAACATGACTTACATCCTTTTAACTTTAATCATACAACATATTGACCGGTGAGAGTATTAGAACTCTTGAACAGCCGAACGTCTAGAATTCGACGCCGGCGCTGAGCGCATTGTGTTCTGAACGTCGATTCCTAGAGACAGGCCTACAGTGTGATCTGTTGCGAACGTCGATTCTGAGCGATAGGAAACAAATACATATAAGACTCTAGTCAACGGCCAGGCTTGAAGTGGAATGCAAACAAATCGCTTAGCTTACAATTACAATCCTATTCGTCAGATATTCCTGCATCTACTGGACTTTCCAGCTAATTTTTAGCTTCAGTATTGACTACGTTGTAGTCTAGAGAACGTTGTTAAACACCGACCCAAAAAATTCAACTTCAAAACGTGTGGTTCTTATGAGGCATCTAAGAGTTAACATAGTCGGTTTTAAACAGCATACTAACCGTTATCGTTAGGGAATATACTAGTACTATTCATATAATTACATGAAATAAAGAATTCCACTCCAAAAAATCACTAACAAAGGACTAAATTTTATTTAATTACTATTATTCTTTACAGGCCCTTCAGCAAGGCTGTTAAACACGCAAGTGTCGCTAGCTGCTAGCCCCGTGCCAGATAATTATATATTTGGGTGGCATCAGGAAGGGCATGAGGCCGGAAAAAAAACAGATCCAGCAGTCCTGATAAGGGCGGGCGAAAACGTGTAAACCTGTGTGGAAACGTGGACATTAACAGATTACACGATAAAAAGGAGGATAGTTAGTTCGTTACTAGCCTATAATTCTTAAATGCTACTCAAAATTATGCGTTTAAGTGAAAACTGAAAATGTCTTTCAATGTCAAACAGATTTTGGACATATATAGTGTCCTTCAATTAGCGAAAATAAAGGGCTCTTGAAAAGAAGCTGCACAGTGCACAGCCTACATCACCGAGGGGGCACACGCACCTGACGTGTACTTGCAGTAACTCAGACAGATTTGCAAGCTGCTGCTGAAACACACAAGCACTTAACACAAACACCACTAGCATCAAATTCAACTAATCTCCAGTTGGCAATAAAAACAAAGGCTACATAAAACAGTTACATATTAAACACTTGCACTTCGGAGTGAAAAGAGATTTACAAAGTGGTAACAAAAGTTTCAATGACGTAACCATGTTAAGAACTGGAGATACTGATCTTCAAATTTTTCCAGATGCAAAC